>JASCZW010012866.1:0-27224 GCA_034211315.2 Aedes japonicus
ATCCTCACCACTCCAATTTGTGTAAAAACTTCACTGATTGAACATGAAGTATTTCTTTTGGCTAACCGGAATACTTTATCACAAAAACAAAACTAGAATGTGCTCTGACAGCCTGCGGGTAGAATACTTGTTTGAAACGGCTTCGGTGAGCTGTAAACAAGAAGCTAAGATTTAGTTCAAGTTTTACGATGACACTTAGTATAGAACACCTGTTTCAAATAATCTGAACTGCTAATTCAAGAACTACGTAAACGAATGTTATCTTAACAAATAAAGTTGAGGGGGCGACCCCGTAGTGGTTAACATCCATACCTCTCACGCCAAAGTCACGAGTTCGAATCTCCATCCCAGGACTAAGTTCACGAAAATACCCAAAAAGGTATTTGAGTGACTACGACGGAGATGAACCAAGCCTAGGGCTGAAAATCTCGATAATAGACGGGGGATTTTGTATGTTACTCATCATCAATTGTGATCTAAATCTGTATCATGCATTTCTGATCGTTTACTTATCAGTTTAAGTCACGACATTATGCATATATAGCAATAGAATGCATTTTTGCATTTTTACCTACAGTTGCGGTATTGAACATTTAGTTGCGCTATCACTAAGATTTGTGTCTATTATCAAAATATAAAGCGCATTTTGCAGCTTAAACTTTTTTGCTGCCGTCTACCAGCTATAACGTTTCTTTTAAAAAGTTTTTTCTCATTGCCTACTGGCAGAAAAAAAATGGTTATTTACATTAAACAGCCGTACTATAGGAACAAGAATTATGAAATACCGCTACTATAGGAACACCTTTTCCTATCCATGGAGGACTTTTCGATCTAAAATATCAATAGCAAAATGAACATATTCACAAAAAAATAGAGGACAAATGTTACCATTGTGTCATTTGCCCTTAGTTAAAAAAAAAGAATAAGTCCTAGTTTTCCATGAAGGCATCCTTGATCAAGTCTTTAAGAAACTGTGAGTGAAATAAGTTATGGTTGGTCGAATCTATGAAGCACGTTCTTTGTGGTCCCGACAATGACAAATTACGCTTACCTAACCGATCACTTTTAGATAAGACAAGCCCGAAACACCGAAACTAGTTTTCTACTTTCCGTCAATACACATTATTAGCGCTTATTCTGCATAGCGCTCACAATCAGTGGTGGAAAATGTACTGTATTTTGATATTTAGATTTTGATATTTGACATTTTTCATTACGACCAAATTGAACAAAAGTACTTCTGTACCGTATTTTTCATGAGACGAACATTTTTTGCTGCTTTCAAGCCAGATGTTTAAACAATGTTGCAACATTGATTTATGTAGCCCCGAAATTCGTTGATTGCTGGCTTATAACTGCATACATATGATGATTGATATATGAAATCGAATCATAAGAATGAATACTAACAACTCATAATCAAAAATTACCAAATGAGTACGTTTATAATTTAGCTATCAAAAACAGTTACAAACCATTTCTGAACTGTTTGAAACTGTCGGCAAAATAAGGAGAAATTTTTCTATTTCTGTTTTCTATCCCGAGCTCGAACTGTACACATAAACTGTTGGTAATGTGCGGACCTTAAATTTCGCAGCAGGTGACTGTTTTGCAAAAAATGTACATTTTCCACCTCTGCTCACAACTACATATAAACCAAAGTGCATGCTGGCTACCATGCTGAGACCGAGCCGTCAAAAATATCGTCGCCAAGAAATATTTTACTGAACAGAATGACTTCATTCATACACAATTTGATCAGTAAAAAACTTGCAAAATGTTTGCATTAAAATTAAGTACTATTAGTATACGTAGTTCATTTTGATACTTAAAAGTGACCTTTGTTTGCTCCCACCCAAATCTGCACATGAACAGGTTAAAAATATGGCTTTCCCTTTCCGGGTCCTCAAAAACGGGTAACAAATGGTACAAATTGCCTTCTTCTTCTTATTTCATTTAGTTTAATTCCATGTTTAATACAGCAATAGCACCACACCTCCCGCTGCAAAATTATTTTGCTTCGTTTCTTACTGCATTTTTGTGACTCTCTTCTATCTGGGCTATGCAACTATACGGTAGTATATTTTAGTGTTCGACAATAACTCTCAGCTAGTTGGTTCGAACGGGCTTTGCCCACCCGCCACCGTCCGCCGGGCTGTGTTATGGGAGACAAAGCAAGGCCGAGTAGAAGTCGGCTTCCCTATCTACCCACTGTAGTGAAGAAATTTCGGGCTAATGAAAACCTCAACGGTCGCGAAGGATGCTTGTAACCAATAGATTATCAGAATCCTCCTAATTATTATGCCGTTGGCCATTCGCAGCTACTAGGAGTGTGTTCTATTACTCCGAGCGAATATTGCGCAAGATGGTGTCCTTCTGCCCAAAGGAACCGGAAATATTAATTAAATTCGTACGCGTATATTAATCAGGGATAATATTATAATAAAGTAATATTAATGTTATATTAATAGGAATAAACGAGTTTGTGTTAACGTGAAATGTTCGTGATTTAACATAAATAACCGTTGCATATTATCAAAAATATTACATTTTGAATTGTTTGTGGCATTCAGTCGAGAGTGGTAAATTCGACAAAAATATTTCGTTTTGATCGAATTTAAAAAACTACTGCCCTTCCTCTGGTCCCACGAAGGAGACACTCTGTTTTGGCCAGATTAGGGCATCGTGCCATTATGCAAAACCGGTGATGGAGTTGTACGAAGCCAACGATGTTGTTATTGAGCCGAAGGGGACAAATCCACCAAACTCGCCACAGCTTCGCCCAATACAGAAAATCTGGGCGATTATGAAGGACAAGCTCCGGAAAACAGGTAATGTTATTTCGCCTCAGGGAGGAGGTAAGGTTGAACAAACCAACTCTGTAAAAGCATTGCTCATATGTGTTTGTTTATTACCTGAGAGTTTCAAAACTGAGAGTTTCGAATACAATCATTACTCAGATAACTTTGTAGCTCTTCTTCTGACCAGCAGCTTCTTCATGATACCTGCAATTTTGGTCCAGGTGTTCCGCACCAAGGGTGAGAGTCAGTTCTTGTAAAGCTTCTTGGATACAGATAACCTTGGTAGATTCCTTACCTTTGAGCCTTTGTCACACATTCGAACATCCGCCGGAGATGACTAAGCAACTTGAGAAGAACTTCATTTTTAAGTAGCTACTGATAACCTGTTGGTTAAAAAACACTGTCATATTTTCAACTGTCATATTTTCAACGCGGCCTACTGCTCGGATCAGTCTCTCATATGGACAATTACTAGGTTAGTCAGATAGTTTTGAAAGCAGAAATGAAAATACGTTTGTTTTAGAGAAATCACTTTTATTGATCAATATAGTTCTGCATAAAATCAATACCCCTTGTCGTCTCTGTGCAAACACAAGTGCAAAAAACAGACACGGCGGAAGGCCCGACTAGTTTGTGAATAAGGATTTCAATAAAAAATTTCCCTCTATGAACCCATACAATGTATTTTTGTCACTAGCATCAAACATTTTGCTATCTTTTACCATAGCATGAGCCAAAGCACAGAGTACAGCACTGAGTAGAGCACTGTGCATTACTCTTTGTCTCTGAAAGAGTAGTGCATGTGCGGCTATCTGTCTCTCGTGTTGCTACGAAATCTCTCACATATTCGTTTTGTGCGCTCTCCTGAAACAGGAGACGCACACTTGAAATTGGGTGAAGCACTTGCCTATTGTGCACTACTCTGTGTTTTTCGACAACCCCTGTAGTGGAAGGCCTGCAAAATACTTCTCTTCGTTTGATAAAAAATGCTATCCACGAAGGAATTATTTGAGGTGTGAGAACAGCCAAAAATCAGAAGGAGCTAAATCTGGCAAATAGAGTGGATGTTGCAAATACTCGTACCTCAACTCACTGATTTTTGCGATGGTTTTTTAGGCTGTGTTAGCAGGTGCATTGTGTTGATGAAAAACTTTTTTTCTTCTCCTGAAAACCGGGTCTTTTCTCACCAATGTTTTCATCCAACTGGTCCTAGAGGTCAAAATAATAATCAGAGTTGATTGACCTACCAGTTTGGAGATAACCTTTCATTAAAGTTCTTTCTGACTACCAAAAAACTGACGCTAATACTTTCTTGGTCGATTTCTGGACAAGAACTCGCCGAAGTGCCTGGTTCACACCACTCTTTAGCCTTTTGTTTTAATGCACCATGGTGGTAGACCCAAGTCTCATCCAGAGTAATCAATCGAATTTCTGGTGTTGCTTGGTGTTGATGAACTTTTTGGACGTCCTGAGCGTGGATCGTCTTCAACGCTTGTACGGCGTAAAGCGTGGCCAAAAACCATTGAAATTTAATGAATTGACAGATCGAAATTAAATTTTGAGTACGTGTTAATGATAGCTGAAATATAATAATTGCATAGAAATTTTGTTGTTTCTACTGCTCCATAGATGTTGCTCTAAAAACTTTATGACTAACCCAGTATTTTTTCTTTAGCTTTATTAATCATTCGAAAATAAAAGTTTATTGATTTTCGTCAGAGGAACTACTGTCCTGTTTCAAGAACCTTCGTAATTTAGCCGGGGACTGTGTGCTAATTTGCTATTGGTTTAAAAAAGTGTCTTATTTGATACCTTTCTAAAGGGTGATACGGTCAAAATTTGGTCAAGGGAAATCGCGTGTAAATCGGTGAAATCGTTTATTTAAAAAATCAAATTAAATTTCTTTTTCAAGTTCAATTAGTATAAAATTCAGGAAAAATATTCAGTTAGGCTTTCCGCTTTCCAAATCCGGATGCCGGGCCTTACGCTTGACCCCCGCCATCAGATTTTGTACAGCCACCTTGTCCACCTTCTTCGCCGCAGAAAGCCAGTTTGCCTTGAACTGCTGCTCGTCCTATAGCAGTTTTTTTGGTCTTCTTTGGGTTCCGCTTGACAATAGCCCAGTATTTCTCAATTGGGCGGAGCTCTGGCGTGTTGGGAGGGTTCTTGTCCTTGGGAACCACCTGCACGTTGTTGGCGGCGTACCACTCCATGGCCTTTTTACCATAATGGCAAGATGCCAAATCCGGCAAAACAGTACGGAACAACCGTGTTTCTTCAGGAAAGGGCAGCAGACGTTAATTCAAACACTCTTTCACGTAAATTTCTTGGTTGACAGTCCCGGAAGCTATGAAAATGCTGCTTTTCAAGCCACAGGTACAGATGGCTTGCCAAACCAGATATTTCTTTGCGAACTTTGACAGTTTCGTGTGCTGAAAATATCTGCTACCCTCTCCCTTCGCTTTTGCCAGTATAAAACTCCTGTCCCGGAAGCTGCTTGTAGTCGGCTTTGACGTAGGTTTCGTCGTCCATTACCACGCAGTCAAACTTCGTCAGCATCGTCGTGTACAGCCTCCGGGATCGCGCTTTGGCCGTCGTATTTTGTTTATCATCGCGATTTGGAGTCACTACCTCTCTTGTAAGTCGATAGTCCGGCTCGTTTTTGGCTCGATGCACGGTTGTAGACGGTACACCCAACTTATTTGCGGCATCTCGGAGATAGGTTAGGGTTTCGCTTGAAACTACCGGCAACTCTCTTTGTCGTCTCAGCGGCTTCCGGTTTTCGATTTCCCCACTCCAGACTTCCTGGCTGTCGACAAACGTTCCCCAAACACTTTAATTACATTTGTAACGGTTGATTTGGCAACCTTTTAGCGATTTGCCAACTTTGCGTGCGAGTAGCTCGGTTTCCGCGATGCGCGACAAAATTTTGATACGCTGCTCTTCTTGCTTGGACAGCATTTTGACAACTCTGAAGAGTGAATTCCAAAATCAAAATAGGAGCAACATTCTACACACACACACACCTTCAAAATGTTTTCAGGTTTTTTAAATGCAAAATTGAAAGAAATACGTCAAGTTGATATTGACCAAATTTTGACCGTATCGCCCTTTATAGTCGTGGTTCTATTCTTGATGCTATCGGCATAAGCAACATGTTGCTGGAGGACACTGGGCCGTTCCTTTCGCTTCAGAACACATGGTCTCGTTGTTCGCATTTCCGATTTGAAACGCCATTTCTTGCTTGTTCTTGAAATGCATTCCCACATGATTCGGAGTCGAAGTAGTATTCTTCCAGCTGCACACCACCGATAGCAAAAACTGCGCACATCACACGACCTTTGCCGCGCCTCGATGGTCCAGGCTTTTCCCACAGTTTGCAGCGTAAGGACCGGTCTAGTTACAGTAGAAGCAGTATTCGTCACTGGCATCCCTAGTAGCACGCATGTTGCCATTATGTTGAGAAAACATAAATGTGCCTTTGTTAGTCATAATAAAGTTGCTGCAACTAATAATGGTCGTGGCGTGCTTCTTGGGCTTGCTCGTTCCACCGCCGCTGTAAAGCGCTGCTTGAGCAAAGTGAATGGCGTCGTCTTGGAAAATCTGTTTCAGCTTGTTGGTCTTCTTCAAACTTATGGTGGCCAACGCCCTGAGCTTCGTATTTTCATCCACGACCTCTTCTCGGATGAGGGCCAGCTTCATCTAGAACGCCCACATGAGGTAATTTTCTCTTCACTTGAGTTTCTCCATCGGCAGGGCTGCACTGCTTCAAATCGTCCGCACGACTCAGCGATTCAAAGCCGCATTACTTGATCCTGTCACGCTTCCTGCATCTTCGAGTCCAGCGCTCGTCTTCCAAGATAATCTTCTTGAAAAAAAACGAGCTGTTTGAAAAATCTTCGTTTAAAATTAGCTTCTGGTTATGCTCGTTCTGCTGGGCCCATAACCTATCGGGAATAGACAGACGTCTTGAGTAATGATGGTGAAGTAACAGCTTTTATTTTACATGGCATTCTTCAATACATCAGGATTACTTTGATTCCAACATAACATACCAAATGTTTTTTCGTGGAGGTGCAGAAAATTCCTCGGGTTCCAACTAAGCGAACTCGGGTTGCTCTTCACTCCATTTACACCACATTTGTCCAATCCTTTTTGTCATTTGCTAGTTTTATGAATTCCCGTGGCTTTGCTTTGATCAACGCCCAAAAAGTCTCGATTGGCCGTTCTTCCGGGAAATTTAGTGGATTCATGTTTTTCGGCTCGAAACAGACATTTTAAATTTTGTACCATCGTAGTGTTTTTTGTAGACAGGATGCAAAATCTGCAACCAGACTCCTGTAGAACTCAGCCAAAGACCTTCCCGGAAACACCTTTCCTTATTACTTCAGAGACGGGGCTAGTGTGCATTGTGCACCTACTATGTCCAACTACTAGGTCTTTATTAGTTAGCTCCACCGACCTGTCGCTGATTCGATCGAGATGCTCCTGAATCCAAGCAGGGTTCGGGACGTCCGTCGCTGACCAGATCACCCGCGATCCCGACCACTTACGGTACCTGCTGAACCTCCCGTCATATGGCCCTTCCTCCGATCGAGAAAGCCAGAGCCAGGACCGGGTTTGTATCGTCTGGCAATGCGACATTACTTCAGATCGTTCCTGTTCCCCATGTAACGACACGACCGCTGACGGCTTCGTGGGGAACGTCCATTAATTACGTTACGCAAAAAGTAGTTATTTATAACGCCCCCCCCCCCCATGTCACGGTTTTTGTATGGACCATCAATTTTTTTTTGTATGGATCGTCACGTTTTCCCAAACCCTCCCCTACCACGTGACATAATTAATGGACCTTCCCTTGCCAGATCCCGCGCTGGGTGGCGCTTCCTCCGTTGTTGTTCGTTTAGCCGTTAAGTGGAGCTTAACACTTCCAGGGAGCACCGTGGAGAGGCGAACTGCTTCCACACCCCACCACCCTAGTGAGCCCTTGGCGTAACGACATGATGCAAAATCAGACCAAAATATGACTGGACCATCATGCTGCTTGATCATCGGTTATAAACGCTTCTGAAGGCATTCCTTAATGTTCTTCTGGGTGTTCATTACTCTATTGTTACGTACGGGCTAGATATTTTGCCGCATTCACATATTGCCTGCCACACCATCACCTTCTTGTCAAATTTTTCGGTGAAAATAGCCTTCTTCGTGTCGGGGATATTCCTGTTCTTGCGAACAGTGAAGTATTGTGGTCTGGGAAGGGTTTTATAATTGATTATACACCCAAAATTGTGTCATAGTACAGTTTCCGGGCTCTCGGTTTCACAGACACGACCTTATTTGAGTTCCTTTTGGGATTCTTCGGCTTCCAGAATGTCTTGAGTCTGAGTCGTTCTATTGTACGCATCGCGTCACCATCTTTTTCGCCACGTCTCGAAAGGGTTCTGCTTAAAGACATCCCTGATCTTCTTATCAATAGAAGGACTCACAGGACCAGATTTCCTACCACGTAAATGCAGATTGTACCGCTCCGACGCTCGCACCCTCTTTCTCGGCCTATTTTCTTAAAAAGATTCTACTTACAGTGTACCATTTGTGCACGACACTTTTTTCTGCTCTGGAGTAAGACCACACAACCAGCCATTCCAACTCAGTTTTGAATCGTTTTGACTCACTTGCGTCATTAGTGGAGTCACTCAAATTTGAGCAAATGTAGCCGGTATTGAGACAAGTCGACAAAAGATGGATGTTTTTGATTTGTCGATTTGCCAATCCAAGTTACATTTACTCAAATTTGAGTGACTCCACAAATGGTCGAAAGTGAGTCAAAAACGACTCAAAACTAAGTTGAAAAAGACGTTAAAATTAGGTCTGCTTATAATTTCTGGAACAGTCTCTAGAACTCACGAGATAACATTTTTGACAACGCAAAGCATGAATGGATGAAACGAGTGACCATGCGAACCTATTTCAGTTGAAACTTCACTAAAAAACTGACAGCACAGAACCAATATTAGGAAGTGCTCAAATTTATGAAAAATATATCCTTAATACTCAGCAGAGTTGCCAATGTTCTATCTTTTCGGCAATGAAAACACGAAAAATACTGTGTTCACATTGTTTTCAAGCAAGAAAATATTGTACATTCGATATCAATATTTTTATTTGACTAATATTTTATTCTGTTGGCTTCACTTGACAGTTTGTGACAGCTCGAATCTTGACACTTACATTTTTTGAGTCTGCTTCTTCCTCCCATTAGTGTGCTATTTGTGCAAGATAATTTCTCTCGGCTTCGGAGTTCACATCTTGAAATTAAGTTTATTTTTGATTATATGACGGACAGAAATGTGTAAACAAAAGAACGCAGCCAAAATGATTTGAAAATTTGCATTCAATTCAAAAAGACCATTAACCATAACATTAGGTGTGCTTATAATTTCTGGAACAGTCTATAGAACTCACGAGATGACATTTTTGACAACGCAAAGCATTGAACATAATGGATGAAGCGAATAGCCATGTGAACCTAATTCAGTTGAAACTTAATACAAAGCCGGCGGCACAGAACCAATATTAAGAACTGCTGTTTTAATATCGAGCATATAATTTAATCTGTATTTGTAAATTGTTTCTAGGTTGATCCATTATGACCGTTCCTATACACATGATAAATCTTGCTCAGCTATCTAACGTCTATCATTTTGCAAACGGGTACACATTTCCAATGTTTCCGAACATAATTTAGCATTCCATTATGCATTGTTTAAACAAATCACGTATCGCTATCGTAATTTATTCCTCCCGATATCACATTCCGTCGACTTAAAAAGGGCTTAATAGCATCGGCATTTTCGCAATCACATACAATAAATAGTAGTGATAACAACGCAGCACTCACTTCTTCCCGAGTCACGCTCCGATTCACTCCGCTTGACCCCATCAAAACCCCCGGCCTTTTCATCATAACGGCCTCCATCAATCCAACCGAAAGCCTTCCGTTCGAAAGCCAGTGCGTGAGTGATTGACTTCCCGGGCTCGTAATTTCCTTATCGCCCCCTCTGCTTCCAACTCTAGTTAGGGTTTCACAATGAAGACCACCTACGAATCATCGCATCTAACCTCAATCATCGTTTGTACTCATTAGCTCACGGAATGGACTTTCTGCCGCAGCGCTTCCCCATATGTGAAGCAAATTTCGACGCAGCATCTCCGGTTCTTCCGCTCTCTTCAAGGATTCCGACCACGTTCGTTCGTCTTTCAAAATCGACGAAATACGCACCTCGTTCGGCAGTGCGAATTTTCGCATGATTGACAACTTTCCTCCGCCGATCGTTTTAATAATCCCGCTCATACGGTTTTATTCCGCGCCTCCGAATGGTGTTTCCTCTTGCTCAGCATTCCGAGCACGTCCTGCTCTTCTCTTTCGTCGTTCCGGATTCGGATTCGGGAAGAGGTTAATCCGTTTCGTTTACCTTTTGCACCGTCGTTATCGGGTGCTGCCATCTGTAGGCTTGCTCTTAGAGGCGATGAAAAAAAAACCTATGCCTCCCGAATACGAATACAGAAATCAATCAAACTCGGAGTCTCCGCTGCACGCTTTTAATTCGTTTCGGATGCTGACAGCTATTTGATCGTTGTGCGTCGTTTCGGCATCCCTGGTTCGGTACGTGCCCGGAATTGTGTGCGTGCGTGAAAATTTTCCGAAGGGGTCGCACGCCGCTTGACGTTTCGTTCGATCAAAGCAACATGGCGGCGTGCGTTGAGAGCAAGAAGAAACTTCTGTTTTTTTTTGCCTATTTATGACAAATTTGATTCCAGCTCCAGTGGTAAACAAGAAACTAAACTTTCCTTTTTCCATTTTTTCTCCTTCCAGCGTTCCATCAAGGACATTCTGTGCACCCAGCAGCGTGAGTGCGCCATGGTAAGTTATATTTCCGTTCTCGTATGTACATATGCTTTCTCCGCAATGACCGAGTCGTTATCCTTCTCTCGGGTCCTCCATTTGGGCACAGCTGGAAGCCCGGAAAGGACCATTTGTCCTTTTACAGCTTCCTGACGGGTTTGCCTGCGTGCCCTTTCGTCCCGTCGGGAGCGGGTCCGGGTTTAATTGAAACTGGCGACGTTTATCGGCGGCAAACAGCCACAGTCGGGCGTCGCCCCCATCCGATTCGGTACGATGGGTAAAGGACACGACCCCCGATTACTTCCGTTACATCGACTTGGAATCGTTTATGCTGGAGTGCTGGCTCCGAAGGCGACGATTATTGGAAGTGATAAGTGACCGTGTTTCCTTTCCCCAGTCGGGTTTTGAAGAGGAAATTTTGCGGTGAAATTCCGGTCGATCACGGCGTAAACAAGAAGCGGTTCAAGGTGATTACCCGATTAGAGTGTTTTTGGTTTGTTTTTGTTTCGCCTGCTGTGATCTCAATTCATCGTGTTTTCGCATGTGTCAAATTGCCCTGCACTGAATGAAAAAATCACGTTGAAAATCAAAAGTTATTGTCGTAATGGCAATCACAGGTTAACATTTTCCATTCGGGATACGTTGCCCTCTGCATCTGGAGAGGAGTGAGACCGGAAATTGGTGTGTTTTTACAATTTTCCTTCTCGCCGACCGACTGAGGGAAAGAGCCCGGCAGCACCGCAAGAAAGGGAAGCAATTAAATGTGTTAGTTTTTCTTCCGGCAAATGTCATCGTCGTCAGCAAGCGGACATCGGAGAGGGAGATGACAATTCCGGTGCTTGTAGTCTTGTGGGGGTTTCAGGCTATTTTTCAGTGCTCTTAATAGCGACACGCATCGATGCCGCCGTGAGAGTGTTCCGCTTCATTTAATCCTCCAGTTGGGCCGCCCTCTTGTGCTGCTTCAGATGACACGTCAGTTTTGGGCTGCCACCGTTTGGCGAAAGCGACTAGTTTGTGCCCTTTTTTTTCGTCCCCTTTGTTGGAATTTAGAGTGCACCTGCTATTCGGCGTGGTTATCTAAAAAACTTACCTGTAATTTACGGCCGGGGAGTGCACTCTGTAGGAGCCATCCGCCGCCTATCCGTGGTCCAGGTTGAAACTGGATTTTAATTTTGGTAGCCAATAAACAAATCTTCTCTGGAAACACAGCCGCTGCCGGCGGCCGCTGGTTCCGTCGGATAAAGAGGACGGTTTGATAATTTATTAGACGAACGTCTCCAGGGCTTTGCCTTCCAGAGTGAGAGAAATATGCCGGAGGAGGAATTTTCCTCTTAAAACAAACGACCGGGAGTAGACGGGCGCTACCTTAGGTCGATGTCGTAAAAATAAATGAGACCGAGAGAAGGAGCCAAAATGGATAAAAATAACCTCTGCTTGTTTGCCAGATAAGGGAACGATGATGTTTGAGAATGTTTCGTTTTCTAGTTCGATGTTTGCCCCTTTTCGTTTATGACTGGTCATTTCGGAGAAATAGTTCCCCCTTTTCCTCGCCCCTTCCTCACCCCGTGTGTCAGAAGTTCTCTAACCGGTCCTTCTTTCTAGAGTGCTGGGACGTGTGCAACCGTAACCACCAAATTCGTAAGGAAAATGAACTAGCTCACCGACTGTTGCTGAGTCTGAGCAAAATGATCCGCAATGAATCGGTCGTGACGGCGGACATCGAGTGGACCACGCCGGAAGAACTGCTCGAACACCAGCCACATCCGGGCGCTCCGTCACCGCTGGCAGCCAGCGAAAACGTAGAACGGCTGAGCCGGATCGCGAGGGACGGTGGAAGCGGTACGAATGGAACTTCATCGTCGTCGGTATCGAAAATCATTCAGGCCTTGAGTCAGGCCTCGTCACTGCTGGGACCAGAATCGAAGACGGTGACCAGTAGCAGTAGCAATTCGGGCAGCAGCGATCAAACCTTCCACCAGTGTCTGGTGTCGTGGGAGATTTCCGGTGGAGGTCTCACCGGTAACCTACTGACCGAAACAGCCAAAGTCGAGCTCTCTCTGTGGCCAAACACCAAATACCACGTACACGTCACCTGTCGGAATAAGGTAAGTTCCATCGTCAGAGTTCGAACTTTTACCACAGAGAATAGACATCCAGACTCGAACTTTTTTTTCCTCAATTTACTGTGTAAGTTTTTAAAAGCAAACCGTTGGAAAAACAAAGCCGCCTAGTCTACACTGAACCCAAACATCATCCCAAGATCGTCTGAAGAATAATTCGATTGCGTATTGTTTCATAGTGTGTCTCAATAGTTACAAGTTTTGTTTACAAAAGCTGATATGCCATTTTTAAGTGTGACGCGTGACATTCGCTTGTATTCGTCTTCAAGGAGGCTCTCTGAGAAAATTACCCTGTGCAATTTCCCAGACATTTTCATAATATTGTCGTGCATTTGATTGTATTGTAACGCACGGCTATTTCAAAAACCGCATTATATATATTGAGTCTTCCTGTATGCAGAGAAAAGCGGGTAAAATGGACAATAACTGATGTTTACACAAGCCGTCATGCCCTCCATTTAGTTCCCCAGACAATTGCACAATAGTGCATTGCATTTTTATACATTCTAATTAGGTGAAATTTCGAAAACCACATGACATATCTACACACAAAGAATAATGATTGTTAGAATTAAAAAAACCATTGCTAAAATTGAAAAGTTGCGCTGGTTCTTTTTCGTAGAAAGCGGTTTGCTTTCACAACAAAACCGGTCAAACTGTAAAACCAAAATTTTCCTGCTTGGTACATTTAAAAGTTGAAACTTTCAAAGCGAATTGTAGAACTGTCAAATCGAAACCGTGGCATCGTTGAAAATGAAGGCAAATTATTTTTATTCCAAAATAAACTTTCAACGAGAAAGTGTCGAGCAATAAAACTAAAAATACGCCATTTGTATAGAAATAAAAACTAGTTTTAACATTAAGAGGTGCAAACGAAAACAACGATGTCGGCGACTTGCTTTGTGTTGGTGGATTTGACAGTTTTACAATTTTCATTGGAAAAGAAAACACTTTTAAATTTACACTCTGAACCGAAACATAACACTTTCAAATCAAACGAAGAACTTTTGTTGTAGATAATTTTACTTTGAATTTAATGAAAAAGAAACACTTTTCCAAAGTAAAGTGCAAAACTTTTGCTAAAACAAGATTTATTTTGTGTGTGTAGTATTTTCAATATGTGGGGAATATCGGGCGAAATGGACAGTTCCTGACCTTTTCACAAGACGACATTGCCTCCATTACATTCTTGAGATGTTTTCACAATACTAAAGCACAAATGGGCTCAATACTATCAAAGCTAATATGATAAATGCAGGATTATTTAATTTTTCTTCAAAAATAAGGGGAAAATCGGGCAAAATGAGTCACTTCCGAGGTTTGCACAAGACGACATCCCCTTCGTTCAGTTTTCCAGACATTTTCATAATATTGCCGTGCATTTGATTTTATTGTAGCGCACGTCACTGGTCTATTTCTAAAAACCGCTATTATAGTATATACTGATTCTTCCAGTATGCAGGGAAAAGCGGATAAAATGGACAATAACTGATGTCTACACAAGTCGAAATCCCCTCCATTCAATTCCCCAGACAGTTTCACAATAGTGCATTGCATTTTTATACATTCTAATTCGCGGAAATTTCGAAAACCACATGACATATCTAGTATTTTCAATATGTGGGGAATATCGGGCAAAATGGACAGTTCATGAGGTTTTTACAAGACGATATTGCTTTCATTGGATTCTCCAGACATTTTCACAATAGTAGATCCCAAATGGGTTCAATATTATTAGTGAAAATATGATAAATGTAGGATTATCCAATTATTTTTTCAAAATTAAGGGAAAATCGGGCAAAACGAGCCACTTCCCGAAGTCTGCATAAGTCTACATCCACTTCATTCGATTTTCCAGACATTTTCATAATATTGTAGTGCATTTGATTTGATTCTAATGCGCAGCTATTCCAAAAATCGCATTTTATCTATTGATTCTTCCAGTATGTAGGGAAAAGCGGGCAAAATGGTCAATAACTGATGTTTACACAAGACGAAACACTCTCCATTCAGTACCCCGAACAGTTCCACAATAGTGTATTGCATTTTTATAGATTCTAATTCGCCCAAATTTCCAAAACCACATGGCATATCTAGTACTTTCAGCATGTGGGGAATATCAGGCAAAATGGACAGTTCCTGACGTTTTTACAAGACAATATTACCTCCATTGAATTCTCCAGACATTTCCACAATAGTACAGCACAAATGGATGCAATATTATCAGAGCTAATATGATAAATGTGTGATTATTCAATTTTTCTTCCGAAATTAAGGGAAAATAGGGCAAAATGAGCCCTTGCCCGAGATCTGCCAAAGATGAAACAATCACCATTCGATTTCTTGCATTTTATTACATAAGATAAGCTGTTTTACAGGGCACTTATCCAGCGGCCTTTAATTAGTTGTGATTTTGGGTCCCATTTTTCCAACTGTGCGACGGAGGATTCATTCGATAAAAGGAGGTTGTTTGGGTTCAGTGTAGGTTTTGCCGAACTGCTACACTCTCGCTGCACTTTACTCAAATTTTGAGTACAATTGTAACTATTCAAAAATTGAGTTGATCCACTTTTTAACGAAAATTGAGTAACATTTCCGTGAGCGGAAAAGAGATAGCATACAATTGTACTCAAAAATTGAGTAAAGTGCTGCGGGAGTGTAGACAAAATCGTCAAAAGGTCGGCGGTAAAAATTGTAAACAATGACTTAAAAAGTAAATTTCCTGGAAATGCCAAGCTGCTTACATCCTTATCCACTACCCACGGCAAGGTAATAACTCCCTGTATCCGTTTTTGGTGCTATTTTGTTTGTGGGAGCAAGCAGATCCCAGAAAAAATACGCTAGGAGTCATTGTTTACACCTTCGACCTTTTGACTATTGACATCTTTCGACCTTTTGACTATTTTATCAAGAACTAAAACGAAGAGCTCTCCAGCTTGGATGTCTGTTCTCTGTGCTTTTACCACAGAGAACAGACATCCAAGCTGGAGTGCCCTTCGTGTATAAATTTCTGTAACTGTCATTTTAAAATTACAGCTTGGTTCCGTTAATTTTGATGATTCGTATGTGGATGGCGCCACTTGCGCACCTTGACATTTGATAGGCTGTCAATTTTAGTTTGGTGAAACCTAGACTAGGCGGCGCTGGTTTTCCAACGGTTTGCTTTTGAAAATTTACACAGTAAATTGAGAACAAAATGTTCGAGCCTGGATGTCTGTTCTCTGCGCTTTTACTTCATCGTACGTCATTTGACACTTCTAACCTCAAATTGTATCCATTCAAAACAAAAAACAGGAAACCGACCAGCTGATCCGATCGGCTCCGCTTCTGATCGACACCAGCGATGCGCTGGTTGTGAGCCTCCACGGGACCACCACAACCACCTCCACCACCACCACCACGACCACCACCACAACCTCGACGCCTCGGTCGCCGGCCGCCATCAACCGGTCGGTGCTCGAGCAAATCGAAGTGTTCCAGAAGGCCACCGCGTTCGAAAGCGCCGCCGACGTCGACGCCGACGCCGACGCCGACGCCGACGCCGACAATTTCATCAGCTACCAAAAAATCAAACCGGCTCAACATCGCCACAGTTTGTGGCCAATCTACAGCGGTGGCAGCGAGCTGCCGGAGAACTCCAAGGAAGTGCTGATCCTCGGCGTGTTCGTGGCGATACTGGCCTTCGTGCTGATCCTGTTGACGGTCGTCATTCTGGCCCGGCGGAAGCAGGATCGCATCGAAGACCGGGAGCTGCTGATCGAGAGCGAGGTCCTGCCGAAGATCCTGCACGTTTGATAGGATTCCCCGTTGGACGGATATGGCGACGATGATGACGACGAGGTCGGAAGGTGTTTTCTGTAAATAGCTGTTTTAATTAGGCTTCTTTTGCTCCTCCTACTTAAATAACGAATATGAAGAAGAAACCAGCTTCCTTTCTAATTTAAATCCAGCTCACTCTTTACCAGTATGTAAATTATTGATTTGATCGACATTCTGATTTCCGGTTAGGTTATCGTCGCGTGTGGTGAGCACTGCAGTATTGGCGCAAAGTTCCAGAGAATATCCAATTATGTCCAAATTCAGTCTTAATCTTAAATGGCAGTAGCGATCGCATCGGGCAGGAAACCGCGAAACATAATTAGAAACTAATCGCAGAAATTAAAGAATGATACTAGTCCTTTTTATTTGAGAATGAGTGAAAGCGGAGATGAGACAGACAATGAGTGTTTAAAGAGGGATGTGCTGTGATGGGCAAATCGACAGGGAAAAGAGCAGAAGGTGGTGTGCGGAGAAACAAGAAAACGAGAGTGAAAATGTCAAGTCTTTATTATTAGAAGTGAATGTGTTAATAGTTAGAGCAGATAGTAAGACGGAGGGAAATGAAAGTACGAAAAATATGGGAAAATTTTATCACAGTTACTAGGAGAATCAATACAAATGAAAACAAAAAAAAACAAATATTGAGGCAAAATACAATATATGAAATTGTAACATAGGTGAGAACAAACTGAAGTAAAATTAAAACCAATCATCCTTGTGTACATTGTGTAAAAAGACTGAAAATAATGTAAAATAAATGAATAAACTTCGAAATAATGAATCATGGAAATAGTGCTTTTTATCAATTTTAACTTTGAAAGAAATTACCAATTGTTTCCGTAGGAGGTGTTTCACATTGGTATCTTTGAGTAATTTGCATTCACAGTGTTTAAATGGCTAGATCAAGTGGAAAACACGGATTCATCAAATTCAACATCTATGATGTGTGCGGAAAGGAAAATAACAACGTCACTCATATTTGATCACCAAACTTCTGTATGCTCACAATGCATCAGCATTAATCAACTCGCAAAAAATATTACTCGATTAGAACTCGATAAAGCAGAACACGCAATTTTCAGTGCCAGGCCCCTCGTTTTTTTGCAAATAAAACAACACGTGTGTTACTATTGGTTCGTTAAGCGATAATTTGACAGTGAAAGTCCTTGGAACGGAATTAATTTATTCTCCTTTTTGCAACCGATGTTTTCGTCCAAACCTGTTTTCGATAGAAATGACCTTTTTTGATGCTTATCGTAGGTAAGTTTTGGGTAAGTATTAAAGACTGTACTCGAAAAAAATGACACCCACAAAAAATGGTCACCAAAAATGCATATGCTGTCAAATTTTCTTCAGACTTTCAGGGAATCAACAACAACAGCATAGTGGTTAGCTTATTGGATCTCCTCTCCACGACCGAACGCCCGCGTTTTGCCCTTGACACAAATGATGAGATTTTTTAGTGGGACCGAATGCTTTTGATACTTTTATCCAATGTTTCTTCATAGTTAGCTCATCCTCGAATGCTTTTGTTTAAGTTTGGCTTTCTTAATGGTCCACAACTTCCAATCGAACGAACTTCCAGCGAGCTTGGAGGGTTGAAGTCTTTTGGAACAAAAACAAAATTGTTATCTCTGTACCAGTCTAACACCGACCGCACGAGGTTGCAGGATGCAAAATCTGGCCAAAATAGTGTCTCATCTCGCCTCGCCACTTTTTGAGGATTTCGTCAGGGGGTTAGTTGTATTTATGTTTTAGTGTGTCGGAAGGTGTTTTTGTATTTCAAAATATCTGTCAATACTGCAATCGAAAATTTATGCATATTGGCACCCATGGACCTTTTTGACGTTTAATACAATCACACTACACACTTAGAAAATTTAACAGTATTCGATAATTTTTTACCGAACTTTCAACAGCTGAACGTTCGGTAATCCGATTTAACGGATTTCGGTAAAGCTTGACAGTATTGCGGTAAAAAAATAACCGGAACTTGGCGGATTGTGTTTTTTTTATGGTGTTTTCATTTGGCGTTCGAGTAACCAACTCCCTGGATTTTGTCCCCCTTCTTCTTAAGAAACTGTTTTTGTCAGCCACTCCCGGTTTGTCGTTTCGGTTTGGTGCCTTCCAGACCTTCTAGAAACCGTAGAGGCCAGCACGATTCATCGTTTTATTCGACAAACCAGAGAACCTGAACAGATTCAACACCTTCCTTACCTTCACCGGGGTTTTGAATGACTTCACCACGCGGGTCACTGCCAAATAATACAATCCCAGGATTTTTTTTCGATCCATCCTTGGGACGTAGTTGGATTTTTCACGACAGCGCAAATAATATTTCGGCGGATCTGCTCTTGTTTCGATGTCATCTCAAAAATCACTTTACACACACTTAAAATGTTTTACAGTATTCGGTAATTTGTTACCGAACTCTCAACAGCTGAACGTTTGGTAATCCGATTTAACGGATTTCGGTAAAATTTGACACGTGCCGGTATTTTTTTTTAGCGGAATACTGTATAATTTCACCGAAATCCGGTAAATGTTCAATTTTTGAAAGTTCGGTAAAAAATTACCAGACATATAAGATTCACTTGGTTTTGCGAGATATTTTCCACTATCTGAAAGTCAAGTGAGTTTCGGGTGGATATAATCAGTGATTTTTTTTTATCTGGGTGTAGTTTTGATAATCAATTTCAACAAATTTTAGTAACACTACAAATAAATACAAGCTTATCATAGTGATTCCTTTTTTTCGAGTACAGCCTTTACTGTCTTTTTTTCTTGAGTGGATTCAATTACAATAAAAATTAAATAACATATACTTGAGAGAAAATGGAACAACAAGACAATTTTACTCAGTTTCTTTTAAGAGGGGATCAGGAGTGTATGAGAGAATCTGGGAACTGGCGGGTCAGTTTGCTGAAGCTAACATCTCAAACATCGAAACATCAAAAGATTCATTATTTGTAAACAATACTGGCGCTCGTACTCGTAGTAACAAACTTCAGACGGGCCTTATTAAATAAGGCCCGTGATATGTTGCATGTTGTCAAACGTTAGTATCAAGGATAGGGTTGCCAGGCCCCTGGAGAAATCATATAAACTACTGTCATTCTCTGCGTCAAACATGGCGGACATCGTCTATTCTTTTCGCTCTGCTAAAAAATCCCATACGGCCTGTCACTTAAAATATTTTCATGGTGAAATGTGTGGTCAGCTTTTAGAAGCTTGTCCAGGTGTGCTATTTGGACTCGTAACTTTGACTTGAGAGGTCCGGATGTCGACTCGAGCGATATACCAACAGGCGTGCAATACTCTTTTATTGTTTACATTAATTACAGGTTTGAGTATTGAATTACACTGTTCTTATTATCAATTCCATTGTTTATTGAAGAGAATAGAGTTTTAAAGTACATTTATTACCTTTCCAGTTCTAATAATAACATTTTCAATACTTTTAAGTACTCTCATAAGCGTAATTACAATAAGTCTCATAATAAGTCGAGTTATTAGTACGAGACACTGAAGAAGTCTACACATTGTAGACGAAATACGCGTATCTGTCGAAGATAAGCAAAGGTAGTTGGAATTAAATGGAAAATACTAATTTTTCTTCTAATTTCTAGTAATTACAACTTTAAGTTTCGTTAATTTCGCCATTTAAACCATTAAGTACTCTTGTTTCTATTTTCCTTGCAACGCCATCGTCCGGATATTTGCATTTTCTTTGGAGCATGCAATAAATTATAAGTTAAGTATGGATTATAAAAAAAAAGACACAAACATTTTTAATTTCATTCGAGCTTATTATTTTTATTACCTACTTTAAACGTGTGCTGTTGATTTGATGAATTAGTAATACTACCATCTATTGTAGCAAGGTAACTTTCCACTGGAATAATCTGAAAAACGATTTGATCAGGATTTTATTGTTGTTTGTGATCATCAAGCTCCTGTATGAAGGGCCAAAAACGTTTGGGCGGGTCCGTAAGCAGAGACACTTACGCGAAACCCGTGAATATAAGGAAGAGAATCTCTTTCCAAAAGCAAGTTCTTTCTCATGGCACTAGAATCGAGCCCTACTTCCGCGAAATGTTAACAATAGGGAGGAGGCAGTCCCATGCTCCCTATCTAAATCGTTTCACTTGGGTGCCCTGATGGTCCTTTCCTTTCCCCGTGGTATGTTATTTAATATTTAGTATATTTTATACACTGAAATTAAGATATAAAATCTGTATCCACATTAATCCGGGCACCTTCAAATCATTGTAACTTTTGAAATATTGCACGTAGGAATGAAAAATTTCACTGTGGTATAGCTGAGAGTCTATGATGAAAAAGACTATGATTGATGTTTACATTTCTGTTTAGTATTCAAGATGGCGAAAAAAAAGCAAGTGCGCGAGCGAATTTTGTACGTGGCGTACGAAATCCTGACTTGTCAATACGGGACCTTACGCAAAAACTATTGGATTTGCCTAAATCCACTGTTCAAGTGATGTGCTCAACTCACTTTTCGGAACGTCTGATGGTGGAGAGGAAACCGAGAAGTGACAAAAGCATTGATTTGACGCGCGATCCTGTCATGGGAACGAAAGGTGCAGTGGTGATATTAACGAAAAACCCAAATCTCTCCATTCGAACGGTGGCTCGTAAAATATGTCGCCTTGTTTTTTTTTTTTTCCAAAAAATCAAAACAACGTTTGGGACTTAAGTCGTATAAAGTGTGAACGGATTCCAAATCGCAACGACAAACAGAACTTGGTAAGCAAAATCACGGGCTCGACGTTTGTAACGTGCGAATATTTGACGAAGTTTTCATGCGTTGTTATGGACAATGAAATCCGATGTCCTGGAGGATTTCAAGCAGCTTCAGGGTTGGCTTTTTAATCTGTTATGGCCAGAAATGCTACTGCTGAGCATTTCAGTACGAAGAGAGAGCAACATGTGAATTTACCAAAAATACCTTGAGTGGCAAGCAATTTGCACGTGTGGCAAAAAGAGTAAATTTTTCGTCACTACAGGCACAAATCAACAGGAGATCTTATCAGAAAGAGTGTCTACAAGGAAGCGGTGCTACCCTTCATCGCATCAGTCACGAAAGAGAAACCTTTGTTCTGGCCCAATTTGGCATCATGCCACCATGTTTAAATCCGGATGGAGTGGTACCAAACAAATCAAGTGAACATTGTACGAAAAACCTCAAGCTCCGCCAAATTGCCCAGCGCTACCTGACCAATCGAGAGATATTGGGCTCTGATGAAGCGTGGAAAGCTTTCTGGAAAGCAGCAAGGAATCAAAGACATCAAACACTTCCAGCAAATTTAGACAAAGACGGCTTCTACGATTTCTGATGTTTTGTCTTGATGAATTGTTAAAACACATGATTCTGAAATAAACAACTACGACGGAAATATAATGCGAGATTTATGTTTTATTCATGTTTTGAGGTGTCCGGATTATTGCGGATACAGAACTTAATCAACTCGACATTGGAAGGACTGGTCGCGTCCAAATGAAATACAAATCCATAACGTCTGAAACAACTGGCAATTAATGGACCATACAAAGAGCGCAGAAAAATTTTCACCACTGGAAGGGACAGGCCTGTGAGCGGGGAATTGCCGCAGAAAGATCAAACGGAAGATTATCGTTCTGGAGTTTGAATAGCTGCATCCACGGCGCTGACGAGAGCCATTAGATGGCTATAGATGCGACTGCAGCAAGTCAACTAACGGACCAGGTAAGCTATACGGATTTCGAACGCCATGACGCGGCTGAGTAGCCCAGCGGTTACCTGTCTCACCACTCGAGCAGATGGTCGGGAGTTCCATATCCCAGGCCCGTCCCTCTCCTGCCATCTGCTCATTGCCTTTCATCACCACCAGATCTAAATAAAATGCTGTCATCCATCATGCGCTCTCCTTCATTGATCTGTTCCATCTCACCTACAGTGCATCCATTGATCCAGTAACAAACCTGCCTCCACTCGACACACAACCATCCTTCCTGGCAATCAGGAGAGATGCAGTGGCGCCACGGGCTCCAATAACGATTGTCAAACCAATCCATCCCTTCCCCCTCCTCAAAAGACTGCGTGAGGACGTGTGTCATGGCGCCGGTACTGATCTATAGCTAGAATTAGTGAACTTTGTACATTTGAAGACGTGGTAGCCAATTCCGGAAGTCCAGTACCTATGTGGTTCTCTGTGCAGTCATTACACTAGTTCCGGATCAGCAAAGGAGTAGCAATCTACGACATTGCAGTGGTCAGCGTGCGTGCACCCCAGCCATAGAGAAAAACAGGACGAACGTGAGGAAACATTAAAAGACAGAAAACAGCTGCTTCAGAGTGGAAAGTGTCGTTTCAATAAATACCAAGTCACATTAGAGTTCTGGGAAATGATAAAGTCGACCATCTGGCGAAAAGTAGGATGCATACTGCACATTGGAATCTTAGAATCCGAAAGCACGTAACTAGATCAATGGCTACGGAGTATGTGTAGGGACAAAGGACAGAAATTCTTCCAAGCAAAACAAGATCTCCTGGGTCCAAAACCATGGTATGTTGGTCCTCAGCCAACTACACTGGAAAGCTACTTTCGTTGCCTATAACACGAAATCGAAGGTGCAGGACCAACACATCTATTCCTTTTGTTTTCAGCAACGAAACAGATTTGTTGTTTTTAAGAAGCCACCTCTCAGTATTTAATGCAATCACGCGCAACTCTCACAATTAACTACAGTATGTTAACAAAGAAAGAACGATTCTGTCCATCCCACGAAAGCTAACACTAAAAAGCCACGAGGTACCGATACATTGAAAAAGAAACGGCTCTCTCAGGAAGTTGCAAGGAACGACTGACAGATCCACCTGATCGGCTCTGCAACATAACTGAATGCGCGTAATCAACGAGAGGTTGTCTCGCGATATGGGATCTCGATCCGCACTTTCAGGAAGAGCTGCTAGTTGAGTCCGTGGTTAATCTAATCCACACAGAAAAAATAGACTACTTCAACAAGCGCGTAACCTTCGGTCTGCCGACCTCAACCAAAGGATATGCAAACAGCATGTTTGCATACGGTGCAATACGCTTGCAATCTTTCATACAACAGGCTAAATCCAGGGCGTTATCTGGCTTAAACTTACATGAAATATACTATGACCTTTCTCTGCCAAAACTAGCATTTCCTTTATGTGCATTAGAAAACGCAAGAAAATCCACCGTTTCTTCTTATCTGTGTAGTGGTCAGTGTTGACTCGTGAGGTGGCACCATTGACGACAGTGCACAAAGTTCTAACCTCGACAGTGCTTCACTTCAGTTTGGGATAAACCAATCGCTTCCTGTGATCAACCCAGCAGGAACAGAAGCATTTATGTGAGCACGACCAAAGAGGAGTATCGATTGGCTGTTCCAACGAACTTCATTTTAGCGAATCGTACAGAGAAGTTAATGATAAGATTTTGTTATTGATACAACATGAACTTTCTGAGTAATTATCACTGTCCTGTCTATTCAACTGTTTGAAGGTCTAGTATGCAGTCGACAAGAAGGCTTGAAGTAATTTTTGCCATATTTTTACTGAAGTAATTTTGATAACTGGTTCGGTATGGGTGAAATGTCGAAATGCCTTTGGTGAATAACTGAATATTATTCCAGCAAAAGTGATAGCCCCATTAAGATTAACATAGGCAGGCATTACTAACGTTACGAAGTTTGTCTTCTTTTTCAGTTGCATACAATGTTATAATCCGACAGGTAGCTTACCGTTACCATTACTTGTCCCATCCACGTACATTACTTTTGAGCTGCCATTAGGCTTACGGCCGGCCGCGACTGTTTGATTAGCGGAATTGTAGGAATGGTATCGTGCCCCTCAATGAAATATGGACGAATTCGAGACAGCAGAACACCTTATCCCAAGGGGTGGATCGCTCACTTTTCTCCTGTGCTATTTTTTTGAGTGCACAGATAAAAAGAAACATTGAATTTTTTGCGTTATCTAATGCACATTAATGCTTTGTTCAGATCTACAGCGTTAGAATACGACATAAGCCTATTCGATATGTTTTTCATGGTGATACCTTTATATCAATTGTATATGTTACAACTGCATAGTCTGGAACAAAGCATAAGGGAATGTTAGATTTATAATATAATGGGATATTTCATAATTTGGTTGATAACGCCTGAATCCAGCCTGTTGTAAGGAAAAAGATTGCCAATATTGTTGTAAGGCATATGAAAAGTTGCAAATACCTTCGTTGTTTATTGCCTCAGCCATTTAGCTTGGATTTAAACGATATTTCACACGCTTGTTAAATGACTATTTTATTCTATTAATGTTCACAAGCGCGGTAATTGCTCTGGAAATGCCTAAGGTGCCGATGTAATATTGCGCCCAAATGGTTATTTTTTGCTGAGCCTGCAACCAGGTGAATGAATATTGGTAAAGTGATGCTGGTTTATTTTTAAGCCTGTTCCGTCAAAGTGTTCCTTAGTGTGCCATACATTGTATGTATTGAAAAACCGAAGTGGTTGCACACACCAAATTTCCAAAATTACGATCGTTACTTTTTGCTGAATCTGATTCTAACCAGCAGTTTCACCGAATATTTTGTAAAATATGACATTTTGTTAAAAATTAGTAGTAAAAATACAGAATTTCGTAATTTACAGAAACTACCGATTGTAAAAACAAGCTACCGATCGAAACCGTAAAGCTTTGCAGTTCCGCAACACTGTAAAATCAAATTGCTGACTTAAAAATAAACTGCATGAAGCACGAACAGATTAAAATCATTCCAATTCCGAGCATTTGATTTTGAGTCCATTTCAAAAATTGAATGGCATAATAAGCCTGTTGAGTTTTATATTTTGTGCCAAAAGGTGCAGAAAGAGGAAATATTTGGATAAATTAACTTGATAAGGAACGGTAAATGCATTTTAAATATGTAATAAAATCAATTAATCGTAAATGAATGAAAAAATATTAATATATGTCATAAGTTATCCTGAATGTAAATACCAAGAAGAACTGATAAAGAAAACGCTTACAAACGAATTCAGAAGAAAGTTGCAGATCAACTGCATATTTTTTAACAATTTTTCTGTGAAAGTGGATTATGTTACCAATAGTTCAGCTAAATTTGTTAGAGCGTTCGGCAAATTTTGGGACAGCTCAGTATCGAAAGTTGTAACGATTGAGTGATACTGTAAAACTTAAAATTGTGATTTGAGGAGGAATGTTCAGTTGCTCATATTCGTAAAATTACAGTATACTGTAAAAAAATAAATAATAATAATAATAATAAATAATAATATAATAATAGTTATAAAACTTATTCGTCTAACGTTTGCATTAAAAAAAAATGTTTTTTTTTCATGGGTTAACCTTCACTCGCTCCGACAAAACTACCCATGCAGCATCAATCCCAGTAACCCATGAGTCAGCAGACAAGATTTGACAGCTCTATCAGTCGAACTCTAACCGTGATGTCAAAAACAGTGAAGCAACTCTGTTCAGAAGTGTGCACGTTCAAAGAACGGCGCCCTACCGCATCGAAAACGGACATCGTGCGGCCCTTTGTGGACGCCGGATACGCCCGTTCCAACACCTTCAACATCTTGACACTATTAGACAACAATCAGAGTATCGAAAGAAAGAACAGTTCCTGACGGCGGACGACCCTTAGCGACAAGAAGCTTCAAAACGACCGAGGGAAAAGTGGCTACATCGCTACGTGCGCTTGACCGGGAGGTCGCTTCAACCCGCCAAACAGTGAAAAAGTACCTGACGAACATGAACATACATATCAGGAAGCGGAAGTTGCGTCCACTGGTTTTGGAGCTGGATTCAATGGCGCAGCGGCAGCTGCTGAATAAGATGGTCAACTCGATTTTCCCGGCGAATCGTGACGTGGCGGTGGTGATGGACGACGAGACCTATCTCACCCTGGATGGCAACGACTGGCAGGGCACTTCGTATTTTACATCCCCACCAAGGAAGTGAGCTGCAAGGTTAATTTCATTTCACACACCAAGTTCCCCAAAAAGGTTCTGCTGTGACAATCAGCGAGAAGGGGATGTAAAAACTGTTCTTTTTTTCCCTCCGGACTGGCCGTGAACTGGGAAATTTATAGTACAAAATGCCTGTCGGAAGTTGCGTCGGTCATCAAGAAATACCATAAGAGCGAAGACACGGTGTTCTGGCCGGATCTGGCGTCGGCCCACTACTCGAAGCGATCGTTGGAGGAGATGGAGCGGATGAATATCGAAGTGGTACCCATGTCGGCGAACCCGCCCAACGTCCTCCAGCTGCGTCCCATCGAGAATTTCTGGGCCAGCCTGAAGCGTAAGATCTACTCCAAGAATTTTTGCGCGAAAACTGAGGAGTAATTGATAAATTAAACGAAGAAAGTAAGCGTGAATATTTACCTTCCATGAGAAATTTATCACAAGCAATTATCTGTCTTAGCTCTTTTTTTCTCACCATCAGAAAAAAAAAGTCCAATTTTTTTAAATGCAAACGTTAGAGAGTAAAAAATCGTAGCTGGCACATGTCAGCGACCACAC
>JASCZW010012867.1:0-27197 GCA_034211315.2 Aedes japonicus
TTGCATTTTTGCATTTGCATTGACGGTTGCACACCTCGTGGATGGAGCTACGATGAGGAATAATTCGTTGAAGACATTGCATGCCATCATGAAACGAAACCAGTTCTGATACGTTTCTTCACGCAACAATCACCACGAAAACATTCCTCGATCGCTCACCTGGCCACGTCCATGCAACCGTTGGTGATAGAGAGGATTTGGTATCTACCTTAAGAAGACACGGGGAACCCACGTAGCCTTCAGTAGATATCAAAGGAAAAAGGAAATGAATAGTCGGAGAGAATAGTTGAACAGAATGCCCTGTTTGGTGCACAGAACAAAAATGTATTCAAAAATGGTCGTTGGGAGCATCTAGTCTAAGAAGGTTAAGTGATGCTCCATTTATCTTCAAACGGTTGGGACTTTAGCATTAACTATAGTCCTAGCTCCCTATGGCTTATGGTTATAGCGCCATTACTCGCTCTCTGAAAAGAAAGAAGAAAGCGCCGACCCAAAATCATATGTTCCCCCCTCCCCCTATCACACACACACACACACACACATACCTCACTCGCCCACATCACTACTTCTGTTTGGATTTAGATTAGTGACTGTAAATTTAAAAGCGTCCAAACAATTCACCAACTGTCAAATATTGCAATTAAATGTCGACTACAATGTTTACAGGTTACAAAAATTATTGATTGTTGATTGTAAGGAAATGTACCTTATAGTTAACCTTTTATTAAACTTGATAGTTTATCACTGTTAATACTACTAATGTGAAAATTTGAATCAAAATAACCGAGAATAATAGATATCAGCTGCGCTCTAAAAACAAAATTTTCAAACGAATTAACTCGACAACATGATAAGTATCAGCTAATGACCAATAGGTCTGTGCCATTACAGAGAGCAAAAAATAACAAAGAGAAGGGAAGGCATATTAGATAGGAGAAAGTATGAGAGTAGTTGTTGAATTCAGAGCAAACCCTTTCTCATGAAGAAATAGTTTCATATATCTCTCTCCTCTTTCGATGTAACTTCCTGCCCGGCCACTAATCCAACATACTTACCGCAAGGATTATACATATCGAACAGCAAAAACGCACAAAACAATTAGTAGAAGAAAAGAAGAGACAGACAGAAGAAGGAAAAGACGATAAGATGCACGTCTAGATATGCAGCGCATTTGATCCCATGATTGAAAATGACAAATACAAATTTGTCAATATATCTTCATACTACCGGAACCGTAATATTTTAATACAATACTTAGCTGAATGTTTGATCCGGTATCCAATTGCAGAAATAGGCAAGACTCACGACTGCATCTTTTATCTAACTGCATGTTCACAAATCACCTAAGAGAAACTCCTGTTAATCAACTTGCGAGTGCTCATCCGCTTTCAGAACAAAACACTTGGCCAGTGTGTTGGTAGCATCACACAAACGTCCCCGCGGCGGTATTGGTGCCGACCAGCTGCCAGTCGTTGGTCGCGCAAAGAAGCAACATCCTACAGGAGAACGACAGTAAAGAAGCCATCTTAAAGAAATAACCTCCAACGGGAAGATTCAATTCCCGAAAATTCCACTATCCAAATTCCACTATAGCACTTCACTTTACGACGCTGCCGAACTGGTTAAAATTAATTTTGTTCAAATTTAGTGAAAACTTGCGAAAAAAAACTGACAGCAGAGAAAACAAGTCCACTCGCGGCAAAAGCACACTTCGATCCATTGATCCTGTACAATGTAAACATGCACCTTTTGACCATGACCTATTAATAAATGTTTGAATTGTTGTTTATAAAAAGAGTCGAAACGATGTTCCGTTAAGGAATGCAATATAGGTAGTTGGTCGGTTTTGTTTTAACTGCGAATACTTTTGGAAGTGGAATTTATAGTTGGATTTATTCCACCGGTTTGGTTTTGATTTTATGATATTGTTTTTGTTGTGCCCCAATTTCATCACCGTCCATCTGCACTAAGAGGCTAACATTGTCTGCCAGTGAACTCCTTCCTTCCATATAATGTTCTCGGCGCATTAATTTTCAACCTAAAATTTTATATACGGAAACCGCCATTGTCTCATAGTTTCGAGTAACGATATCAAGCTCTCAACTAATAAGTGTGGAAGGGTTTCTAGGAAGCGTAATTGAAAGTCGTAAAAACACTCGTCCCAGAAAGCTCAGAAAAATTAAATAGCTTCCAATCACAGAATATTTGTTAAATTTCAACAAGACTTGCATAACTGGCTTAAGGTTGTAAGTTGTTGTCTTTACAAGGCCAGCCAGTCATACCAAAAACAAAACCAGGTAGCATTCAGATTTTTTTCTGACTCGCTCAGCTCTTCTCCCGCTTACTATCTCTTGCGATCCTATCATGCATCCCACTCTGAAAGCGCTCCATTCAGTTTGTTTTTAATTAAAAGCCTATCGGAAATGTAATCAATGGATGAGTACACACATATGGTTAGAAATGGGTTGATAGAATCATACATAGGAAAAATAAAAAGAACGAATACGTAAAAGTACAATCACATAGCATGACATAACAAATCTGTGCATTGAATTTCTGTAATTCCCAAAGTGAAAGCAAACATAATATATGTTCGTATCAGTCTCTGGTGTCCCATTGTTGTGCTGCTCCAGTTTGATGGCTAATGGTGGTCACTTTTATGTTGCATTCGCACTTTTTATGCAGATCGATCACAACAATTAATTACAATCAATTTGAATTTGCTTTATTGCCTACCGTGGGAGGGATGCTTAATTAATGACTCGTGTAAACAGCAGTCGGCTCTGATTGGGATTGGCCTCTAGGCTCTCGGCCGCTTCGGTGCATTTCTGGTAGCAGGTATTTTCGCGGATATGATGATTGAATTCGATTGGTACAATGCAATTTTCGAGAGTCATTAACGCTAGGGTCGCGAGCATTTTTGTTTCGCATGATTTAGCTTTCAATCGGTCGTGTAATGATTTGCATCGATGTGTGTTCGTGTGCGCTTAATTGAAATGTTCCGATAAATTGTTTACTAAGTGATCAATGATGCTCTCATCTCATTTCCATGTTTCATCAAACGTTGGAATTGCAAAAAAAAAAATGTACGCATGCCATATTTTGTATTTCACCTGCAAATATACATTTCAAGCAGGCTGTTAATGGAGCGGAAAACAGCGAGCGAAAAAATGAAGCCGTTTAATTATGCAAAATGGGCGCTTACAATGCAGTAAGCATCGAAGGTAAAAATATTAAAAATCACGTTCATTTTAAATTGCCCCGGGCGAATATTTACGAGTGCTTTTCTAGGAAAAAGAAAAGTACTTACATGTTTGCGTTTTAAATTACAAGGTCATTGGAAGCAGTATATTCAGGTTTATAAATTTTTTTATTATAGAATCATTTAAGTTCGACTGAATTTCGATTGTAAAAAAAATACTTTTAAGGTAGCTCTCCATCAAGCTGTAATGAGAAAATAACTCAAACAGATGTCAACTAGCTAGCAATTTTGCTTTTCCTCGCCAACTTGAGAGAACTGGAGCACCTACTTATAGTCAACACGCTTTCCGGCTTTCTCTAGCCGGTGTACTCCGGTGAGTTTTTCAAGCATCTCCCGGAAATTGAATTGAGGAAATTTTCAACTTGTGTTCTTCCGTTGACGACACTCAGCCATGCTTCCCTGCTGCCGCTTCCTATGAAAGTGGATCGTTGTTCCTGTTCTGTTTTTCCGCTCTGATCCAGTATATTGCCACATATTTTTCGCTTACTCAACACCTTCCACAGACGAAAGGGTGATGTCCCGTCGTTTTCAGGTGGCAGTTTATCTATTTGTTTCGTCAAATGTATTTGAGTTAGTCACTCACACTTGAGTCATTCATGTGGCAAAAAGTGGTTGTTCTATCATGTATCTAGTTGTTGAGATATGCACATTTACGAATAGGGTACGGGACGGGTTTTAAGCAGCACATGTATCAGCTGGGATATTGGATGAAGCTGTGAGGTTATTTGCGATTAAAATTGCAAATATTCGGACGTTAATTCACTTCTTACAAAACCTACCTTAACAAATGAACATTAGCCTCAAAACATTCTGAGCCATGGAATAAAGTTCCCAGTTGCAGGTACAGGATGGAATGGCCAAAACTTGGTCGACGCAAATATGACGTAGTTGTTTTAGTCGTGCGTTTAAAAAACTGAAACACCGCTAATTTTATAGGTGTATGCTAATTTTATAGGTGTGCCGTTGACTTAATTTTGTTTGTGCCATTTTCTATTCAGTTGTCAAAATGGCGACGAAGCGAGAAAAGCAGTGTATCAAAATTTTGCATGCGCATAGGCAAGATCCAAATTATTCCCACGCCGATTTGGCAAAATCACTTACTATGATATTACCAAATCAATCTTGATGAATGTTATAAAAGCTGGGAGCTGAAACCGGAAGAAAAGTTGCCAGCATTTCCAAACGCAATCCCAACCTTTCCATCATAGATATCGGAAACAAAATGGGAAAGTCCTACACAACATTGAAAGAAAAAAACGAGCCGGATTGTCAACATATAATGTAATAGCGACACCAAATCGAGATGAGCATGAGCATGATTGACCGCCCGAGGTTGTTACCCCGTTATTGCCAGATCAGCTGTAATTAAACAGATAACCAACATATGATGCTTGTGACCAGCATACATCCTCATTGTGTAAAAAAATGATCGCAAGCAAAGGCAATACCAGCGCCAGCCTCCCGCCCGAACGCGAGTCAAATGGGAACGGTGCAGACAATAACGACGTGATACTCGCTGTACGGAAGCCGAGAGAACCTCTGCAAATCCACGAGAAAATCGCTGGGACGTTGAATAAACTGGTAAGGGCTGCAGCGGGATCCGTTTCGGTAAACGCTGTGCGCTGAATTCAACTGACGTCGGCAGCGAATAAGATATTTAACTTCGTTTCCAATTTATTCCCTGTGCAGGGATGCACATTGAAGTTGTTCAGAGTTTTGGCACCGGAACTGGGCCAACAGCAAGGATGCTGTTGGGGCCACTCACAAGTGTGGGTGGTTCATCTAAATGGAATAAAGGAATACGTTAAAAACATTGAGTTTAGAGACCGATGTAAACCAACAGTAGGGATGCTATTGAAGCCCCTCACAAGTGTGGGCGGTTTATTTCACCAGAATACAAAAATATGTTAAAACATTGAGTTTAAGGACCGATTTGACCAACAGTAAGGATCAAGGGTATGTCGCTTAGAACAGTGTGCCAGCCACAATATCTTACTTCAACTTTCAATCCATACCACTTTTGTGGCACACTGAGGAACACTTTTGACAACTGGCCTTTCAGAAAAAAACAGCAGCCTTGCTAATATCCGTTGTTGTTGGTGATATTTTTTTTCGCTTTCTTTATTTGTCGTCAATCTAGCGCGAGTTTTGTATGTTTAATTCGCACTGCAAATCTTGGAAAACTAATCCACGTATATCGTAAGGTGAGCTGTACGATTCTTCGCATATTTCATGGGAAATTGGCTGATTGGAATGCAGATCCAGTTAGTAGATCACATTCATTAACATTTTCTGACTAGAAAGATGACCGAAAACCACAAAAAATGAAAAGTAATGTGGAGCATTATCAAATTGCAGAACGCTCATACTGGAAGGCCGATTCTTGACTCTAGATCGGATTGCACTGAAAGTTGCGTAGGACTTTTGAATAACAGAATTGGACCACACGAACTGCTTTTGTTACTTTTACGTAGGGATTGGGATTGTGTATCGATCAGACCCCAAAACTGCACCTTCACCTCTAATCAACTGCAGAAAAATCAAACAGTGAACAACTCAGTTACATTATTTCATCTTTCCAAGCGTGTGAAATTTCCCCCCTTTTAATTCCAAGCCAAAGGAGGCGTAAGGAACGAAATTGTTTGCAATCTTTCATTCATCATACAACAATGTTTGCAATCTTTCTTGCAACAGGCTAGATTTTGGTGTTATCTGAAGTAAATTTACATGAAGTATCCCATTATTTTTTGCCAAATCTAGCATTCCTTTTATGTGCATTAGATAACGCAGAATATTCAATATTTTTTGTCTTAAATTTGCGATGTATGATGCTTAGAAGTGAGAAGAATAATCAGTATTTTCCATTTAATTCCAACTACATTTATTGCTAATCTTGACAGAAACGCGCATTTTGTCTACAGTAGTGCAGACTTCTTCAAGTTGTTTGTGTACTAATTACTCGACTGAAATTATAAGTACACGGCGCTGGAAAAGTATCTGCACAAGTAGCCAGACGAAGGCTCTGCCGTATCTGTGATAGGCAATGAATGTGGTTGAGGTTAAATGGAAAATGCTAGTCCTCTTCTCATTTCTAGCCACAAGTATGCCACTGAACAACTCACACTTTCTTAGATGTATGATGATAAGATCAAAACTTCCAAAGAAGTGGACAAATTGGCACAGGCAGTGTTGTCATATCTACATTTCCGTTTAACAGTGGATCATTATTTATCGGTAAATATTATTGAGTAGCTCCGAAATGTGGTTATTAATTGCATACGGTAGTGTCAGATAATCGTTAACATAGATAAACCTCAAGTAAAAGGAATAAACATGAAACATGTAGTGATTTCAGATCTACTTAACATGAAATGAATTCAACTTCACATTCTGGCAACAAGCCTACATTTGAGCTGATTAAAATAAAGGGTGTTTCGATCAAAATTTGGTCGACTTAAACTTTAAGCATTGCCTTTCATCGTGCATTAACAAATTTTGCACACCCCTCATTTTGAAGATGTGTGCGTGTACCATCATGCCTCCATTTATATTTTGAGAGTAGTACTTCAGTCATCAAAATGTCGTCGAAGGAAGAGAAGCAACGCATCAAAATTTGGCACGTGCATGGCGAAAATCCAAACTACTCTCACGCCAAGTTGGCGAGATTGTTGAATGTGGCTAGATCAACTATTTCCAAAGTATGGAAAATGTTCGAAGAATTTTGTCGACAGCCAAAAAAGCTGGATCGGGAGGAAATCGAAAGCCGGAGGCCATAGCGACGGCAAAAAGCCCACTGTTTCGAGCGGAACCCCAACCTGTCCATCCGAGATGCCGCAAAGAAGCTGGGAGAGCTAAAAAAACGAGCTGAACTGTCGACTTACAAGAAAGTGGTGACTATAATTCGCGATTACGGAAAAAGGCCATGGAGTGGTATGCTGCCAACAACGTTCAAGTGGTGCCCAAGGACAAAAACCCTCCCAATACGCCAGAGCTCCGCCCGATCGAGCAATATTGGGCCATCGTCAAGCGGAACCTTGAGAAGACTCAAAAAGCTGCTGTGAGCGAGAAACAGTTCTCGGAAAACTGGCGTTCTGCGACGAATAAAGTGGACAAGGAGACTGTACAAAATCTTATGGTCGATGTTAAACGAAAGACCCGGCAATCCGCATTCGATAAAAATGAAGTTTAGCTGAATATTTCTCCTGTATTCTGTATTAACTGAACTTGGAAAAGAAAAAGAATTTGACTTATTAATAAATACTTTGATCGACACACATTACTGTTTGACCAAATTTTGATCGGAACACCCTTCAGTCCCTTCGGTACTTGTGAACAAGTGTTAAATAAGCAAAGGCAAAATTTATGCCAGATAGGAAACTGAGGGTTTGCTAGATAATGTTTTTGAAATCTTCAAAATGAGAGTATAGGGTGTCGGAGGAAGTATAAACACGATTTTTGAACGAAACTGCACAAAACCGGATGACGCAAGACAGTTGATTCCTATTATGTGTCTTTGTTTATATTCCGAAAAAAAAGTTTGCGAGTCAAATTGGAGTTTTGAATTTCTAGAAAAGCTTAAACGGATTGTGCACAAATGATGCTCTATTCCTAATGTATCACTAAGTCAACTAGCTAAACTGGAAAATGTTAGTTTCAGAACGGTTCAAAATGCCATCCGGCAGTTTGGTGAGGATTGTAGCTTTGCGGACGCATCGAATTGTGGTTGTAAACCAAAATCAATGCAATGGTCTGAAAGATAGCTAGCTTTTTCGAATAAAAACAACAAGGTACTGCCCAATTGGGTTGTTCGAAATGATGACGTAATTCGAATAAATATGCTTTTACAACAAAACCATATGTTTCCTAACATGAATTCTTTTCTTCTGGTGTAATGATTAGTGGTCTATTTTCCGTTTATTTAGAATAAAATTATTTTTAAGTTCCCATGATATTATTGTTGTTTTAAGATCAGAAGCATCTTTAAAATTAAATCTTTTAAAAGTTTGGTGGCCTTTTTTGTTTTTGGTTTTTGTAGCTCTGAATTAAAAACGGTGAATATGATGTTGGAAAAGGATACTGTGGTGTTGAGTGTCCAGATCAGAACGATAATTTTGAATTTGTTTTGAATTGACATAATGTTCGTTCAGTTGGAAAGTTCAACAAGCTCTTCATGAACATTGTATCTGATTCCTACCTAGAGTTGAAGACTCTTCTCCAGCATTCCAGCCGGCTTTGTATATAGTAGCCAAACGTTGCGACATTTCAATGATAGGAAATCCAACGCGAAACTTAATTTCACTAAATGAAGATAATAGAGACTGTTACGTTCTGTAAAAATATTGCGATTAGATATTTATTTATTTATTTATTTATTTATTTCGTCAAGCAATGTAGACTACATACAATGGTTACAGTGTTCTACTTACATACTATACATTATTTCTGTCGTCTTTTAGACGACATTTTATTGTTCTTTAGACATAGTGATGACGATGATATCGCAATGTAAGTTATACTGGCGCATCATTCGATTAATGGGGCCATTTTTGCCATAATTAGTTCTGTATGACTTTTCTAAGAATAATTTCCGTGTTCTAAAGATGCCGGCTGGGACTATAAAAGTTCAATTGCGAGAGTAGTTCTTCTGATTTTATGCGTTGTGAAATAATGTCATTGACGTAGAAAAGCATTGCAGATTCGCGGCGTTCTTTAAGTGTCTGTAAATTGATGAGCATGCAGCGTGCTTCATAGGATGGTAGTGGAAATACAGTCCAATTCAATTTCCTTAGGGCATATAAAGAAATTGCTTTTGGACGGATTCTATGCGTTCGTCGTGTATGGAACAGTACGGGTTCCATACTAGGTTGCTGTATTCCAGAATTGGCCTGACATATGTAATGTATAATATTTTAATAGTATATGGATCTTGAAAATTGTGACTGAACCTCTTAATGAAGCCCAGCATGCTATTTGCTTTACTTAAAATAGTGTTGTAATGTTCTACAAAAGTGAGTTTAGAGTCTAGGGTAATGCCTAAGTCCCTTACTATTTTTGCATAAGTATTCTACTTTTTGGTTTCCTAAATATTTCCAGTACGAGGTGTTTCGATTTTTTGCTAAATACTATTGAGTTACATTTTTTCACGTTAAGTTGAAGTGAGCTTTGCTACACCATGTGTTGAATAAGTTAATTTCGTTCTGGAATTCTTCTGCGTCACTAAGATTGTTTATTGCCATGAAAAGCTTCATGTCATCTGCATATATCAGTATTTGGATTTTTTAAATATGTAGGAAGTGTCGTTTATGTACAAAATAAAAAGAAGTGGGCCTAAATGTGAACCTTGAGGGACCCCGAGGTGACACAGATGGGTTCTGGAAAGTTTATTTTGAAAGCGAACAATCTGATCCGCGATGCGTTAAATATGACTGCACCAATTCAACAGTCCAGGTTCCATTCCAATTGTTTGCAATTTGAAGAGTAATAACGGTATGTCGATTCGGTCAAAGGCTTTACTGAAGTCAGTGTAAAGTGCTTCTACGTGCTTGCCATTGTCCATTGCATTCAAAATAAAAGTTACAAATTCAAGAAGATTAGAAGTGGTTGAGCGACCTTTGAAAAAGCCGTGCTGTTTGCTTGTAATTTGATTTTTTTACTTGCTGAAAAATATTTTCATTCACGAGAGATTCAAAATGTTTTGGGATGCAAGAGATAATGGCAATTCCACGATAGTTGCAGAATGTCTGATTTCGTACCTGATTTGAAAATCGGAACCAAATAAGAAGATTTCCAAATGGTGGGAAATGTTCCGCTCATAAGAGACATATTAAAGAGAAGTTCTAAAGGTAGGGCAAGTTCGTCTGCAAGGTTCTTCTAAAAATACGGATGCAATACCGTCTGGGCCTGGTCCTTAGAAGCACCAAGTTTTTAGTGCATTGAGAATTTCGTGAAGGTAATTGATTTACAGATATATTGTTGGAAAATTCATGAATGAACGCAAAGAACTCGCGATCGCGGTCGTCTTCGGAGAATGTGGTACATACTTCTTGGAAGAAATCTGCAAAAAGCTTGCAGATTTCAGAAGGATTATCACCTACATTTCCGTCAAATGCATTCTTGGGGAGAATTGCTATTTTTCAATTTCGTTTTTACATAGGTAATTGAAGAAATTCTTAGGACATGATTTGACTTCAGTTTCGACTTTACGATTATATTCTTCATGTACAGAATTAATGGCCGTGTTAAGTTGGTTGCATATGTCATAATAGTTTTGCAAATTTGTGCTAGAATTTTGCTTTTTATATAATTTGTGTGCTTTTTGTTTTTTGTTCTTTAAATGTTTCAAATGTGGATTGAACCACACTGGTAATTTATTGTTTTGGGTTCGCCTTCTTCTTTTCATTGGTACAGTTTCTGAAATAAGGTACTGAATAATTGAATAAAATTTGCCTACTTCAGTGTTGACATTTCCTTCAATACTTATTATGTTCTGCCAATTTATTGCACATAGTCTACGTTTTGCTTCTTCGTAATTTGCTTTTTGATATTCCGGCACTTCCTCGAAATCCCAGTCGCTGGGGGTGTGAGTATTATGTACGAAGAGTGAATATTCAATTGCTGTGTGAAATACTTCATTTTTCCATAAAGGTGACAATGAACTACTCACAAAAAAGTCTTCAGTGCAGTTCGTAAATAAGAGGTCTAAAAAAGCATTTTGCTGATTCTTTACATGATTAATTTGGTGCAAGCCAAAATGTGAAATTTTGTCAAATAGGAATTGTAAAGTTTCGTCTTCGCCTACGACTGGGAGTAGAATTGATTCATTTTCGATGTCAGATATGAAGTTCGCATTCCGTTTATTAAAGTCACCATAAATATGCAGTTTTACTTCCGGTTCCATATTCGACGTGATAATTTCGACATTTTGAAAAAATAATTCGAAAAATTGTTTATTAACATGTTCGGGTGGGAAATACACAGATGCAAAAATATATGTTGCTTTAACCCAGACATGCTCAAATTCTTTGTGCTTGATAGTTATTAGTTCTTGAGAAGTAAAGCCTGCATTGATGGCAATGAGAACTCCACCTCCAGATTTTTTATTGCTGTGTTGCAAATTACGGTCATGCCGGAATACATTAAATTTATTTCCAAAAATGTCTTCGCTTTTTACCCTTCTTACATAAATAGAAGTGTATTAAGATCGCTTGAAAACTCGACTTTTTATCCGAGGCCCATAGGGCCGAGTGTCATATACCATTCGACTCAGCTCGACGAACTGAGCACATGTCTGTGTGTATGTATGTGTGTGTGTGTGTGTGTGTGTGTGTGTGTGTGTGTGTGTGTGTGTGTGTGTGTGTGTGTGTGTGCGTTACAAATAATGTCACATCGGTTTCTCAGCCATCTGTGAACCGATTTCAGTTCTGTTGACGGCAAATGGAAGCTACAACATTCCCATAGAACGCTATTGATTTTTTTTCATTCGGACATTTCGTTACGAAGATATGAACGAAACAGTACTTGAAGGCCTATTATAATAGTAATCAAACAGTTTAGTCTCCGATTACATACTGAGCTATTTGTGTAACGATTTTAGTTTTGTTGGTGCCAAATCAAAGCTATGAAATCACCAAATAGCTGGTCAAAATTTCATTATGATTGGATAATCCTTCATGGAGATATGACCAAAACAATACCTGAGAGAACGAGAGCAACGAATTGTGAGATGAAAATATACTCGTTGCAGTCCAAAACCAAACAGTACCACTCACACCCATCGATGCCGCTTGCATTCTATTGTGTTTGGGGCACTGTATAGCACATACAGCGGACTAGCCACACTAAGCGACACTATAGAACTCAGGATCGATTGGCTTGAGTGGTTTTGAATTACAACGAGTATATTCGAAAATTACACAAAGTCTCCATTTCCACAATTTTGACGATTAAGTATTAAGTATTCATTAAGCACCTTCATATGTGTAAATTATTCTTTTATAATTTACATTAATGTTAATGTTAATAAAATTATTAATGTCACATTTTAATCACTTCGATAAACAATATGTTCAGAATTGGCAAATAGTTCATTTAATAAACTAAATGTTTGAATATTCCTGGATCTTCATGGAATTTCTGATGAAAATATGTATCCAGTACCATATTGGCCACATTTGAGTTCGTAATTCTGGTGAAGTGTAAGAAGGGTTCAGTCTCACCATCGGTGGATTAATGCGGGTTTTACGCTTTCATCCCAGCTTGTTTCGGTTGCCAGAATAACGTTGAAAGAAGAAGCTAGAAGTTTTTGTTGAATTTCTTTCATTTTGGCTGGGTTTTTCATGCGATTGAAATTTTGGCAATATACCAAAATTTCAGTCGCATTCTGTTGAGAAGGCAAAGACAGTTTTGGAGGATTAATCATACTTACAATACTATTAAATGATACTTCTTCCAAAGGGCGCGTTAGTGTTTCCGAAAATTTGAAGGGTTATAAAATTTCAGGGCGGCCTCCCTACTACGCTGCAGTCGTTCTGTGCGTTCACTAGACAGAAACGCTCGATGTGACTGAAGGTCTGCCAACGCGTCATTGCGTGGGATTCCGAGTTCTGCATGGACGTCCAGGAAAATTTCGCGCAAGAATTTTATGTCTGTTGGTAGCCCTTCGGCTGCTAGCATTAATGTTGCACTAATTTTTGTGATTCCGCGAATGCATACGGAAGGTGGTTGGTCATGCAGGAATGAAAGCTAGGTCCGCCCTAAGTCTATAATTTTAGGGTCCCGTAGTCGCGCCTTCATAAAGCGTTGGTCGCCAGATGCTGATTGTTCCGTCAGTCTGACTATAGGCGGCCGCATTGGTTTTCTGATGTGGCTCTGTATTTTTGGTTGCATTGATCTGAAGGCTAGAAACAGCCCCAAACACAAATTTCACTTCTTCCAGAATTTCCCGAAGCTTTGAGTCATCATAGTAGAGTGGAGGTGATGACGATTCGGCATCTTTCGATAAAAGTGCCATGTCATTTGATATGCTTAATAGCCGTTCGTCAAAATGTTCCGTAATTTTTTGCGCCATCGTGGAATTCGATTCGTTGATGCCGGCCATGGTCGTGTGTATATGTAAAGGGTGTCCACGATGAAGTTGCCACACTATGAAATTGCTCTAACTTTTTAACCGTTGGGTAGAATTTTATGAAAATTTGAGTGGATTTAGTTCATAGTGCATTATTTACATCCTGCAATCGTGTGTGATAAAATCTTGCGCATTCATCACGAGAACAAGGATCTCTCGCATCGTTCCATCGGTAAAACGTTGGGAATCGCGAATTTCACGGTGTCGCGAGTAATTAAGCGGTTCGAGGAACGGTTGACCACCGATCGGAAGCCCAGAAGTGAATGAAAAAGTATTCCGTACAACACTTAAAATCACAACCGCGTTGTTGGGGCCTTCAACCGAAATCCGAACGCCTCCAATGTGGCTAAGAAGCTGCACCTAAGCCGAAGTTTTGTCCAGAAGGCCAAAACTAAGGCTGAACTCGAACGTTCAAGGTACAAAAAGGCCCTAATCGCGACGAAAAGCAGAACAAGTCCGCCAAAACCCGTACCAGGAAGTTGTACCTCAACATGCTGACGAAAGTTGAATGCTGCATCATGGACGACGAAACATATGTGAAGGCCGACTTCAAACAGATCCCCGGTAACCTGTTTTTCACGGCCAAGGATGAGCGTTCCGGGACATGTCCGCACTCAGAAGATGTCCAAATTTGCGAAGAAATTCCTGGTTTGGCAAGCCATCTGCACGTGCGGGAAGCGGAGTGCACCTATCGTGACCCAGGACACGATGAACGGACAGGTGTACATAAAAGAGTGCCTCCAGAAGCGGCTGCTTCCTCTCCTGAAGGCCCACAACGTCCCAACAATCTTCTGGCCGGATTTGGCCTCATGCCACTACTCCAAGGACGTGCTGAAGTGGTATGCGGACAATAAGGTCAATTTCGTGCCGAAAATGTTCAACCCTCCCAACACTCCGGAGCTCCGCCCCATCGAGAAGTACTGGGCGATTATGAAGCAGCACCTTCTTAAACGACCTAAGGTAGTGAAGACAGTCGAGGAACTGAAGAAAGTATGGGTTTACATGCAAAAAACGGTTGATTCACAGGTTGTGCAGAATCTTATGGCCGGGAGTTAAGGCCAAGGTGCGGGCATTTGCGTATGGACTGTAAATAAAATACGAGATCAAATGGTAAAATGAAGTTTGATAGTTATTTCTCAATCCCTGAAAATTTGATGGCAATCGGATGAAAACTCGTATTTTGCGAATCAATTTTGTGTGTGGCAATTTCATCGTGGACACCCTTTAGGTCACACGACTTTATATGCTGACCGACTGTGCAGGTGTTCAATGCTTTCGAAGAGTTCTGATACTATGCAGAATGTTTTCAGGTCAGCAGCAATACGATGGTTCGCGTCTGTTTGGAAGCGGATTGCATCCACAAGTTGTTCCTGTTGATGAAGCAGCTTCCTTACATCGGCTTCCTTCCGTAAAATGAGTTGGCAGTCAGCACACAAAGGCACCATAAATGCGGTGATGAAATGCTCACGTTGTCGTTGTACACCGACGCAGGCAGCATGGTATTTTTTGTTACAAAATTCGCACTTCCATAGAAAGCGGTCGTCGCTAATGCTGCACGATTTTACACCACACGGCATAATTAGTTTTTATACAAAATGTTCTACGCGATTCGATTTACAAAGGCCAGTAAGACCCGCACGCGACGTTGTCAAAAGGTAAAAAAAAGGTAAATATACAAGTTAATTGCGGAGCGAAATGCAAACGCGTCCGCGCCCGAAGACTGTCCGTGGCGAAAAAAAGTCCGTGAAAGGGAATAAGCTTAAAAGAAACAGAAAAATTACTTCTGCTTCATCATATCCTTCTAGGACTTTCCAGCTTATTCATTGTCATATTAAGGATATTTCGTCGTTTTCTTGTAATACTGGCACAAATCAGAATAAAAATTGTCGAAAATCCACTTTGATTGAGTTTTGATGTGGACTTATTTACTGGATTGCGATATTTCGTGAATACTCCGCTCTAAGATTGCGGTAATGTGTAAGAGATTCATAAAATTACGAATCGGACAGGATTTACGAGTTAGGTAGGCGTCATGCTTTTACAATGAGCAGCCTCTAATAATTCAGCATAATGCATTGTTCAGAGTATAGAGTTATAACATTTTACCACGGTTGTTAAATAATTTGAACAAGCAATACGTCATCAATTTTGTTTGTTGCCCTACGTGCTCGTCGATTTACTCCGGGACGCGATGTTTAAAGCAATGCCATGTTGCGTAGTGATGGAAATTCCGATGAGCGCCACAGGCATTTCAATTAAACAAACTCATTAGTTGGGCAAATTAATTCCTGAAAAGGACGGATTTTAGTTGTTGACGGGGGGAACATGGTTCTCGATTGAACTAAGGCTTTTTACTCGGTCTTCTTAGGCAGCAGGACAGCCTAGAGGTTTGACAAGACACTTCCCTATGTAATGGTCACACAGGAGAGAAGTTTGTTCAGCTCTTCGTCGTTGTGGATGGCCAGCTGCAGGTGACATAACTGATTCTGGTCTTCTTGTTATCACGGGCCGGCGTTTCCTGTTAACTCGCAGACTTCAGCAGAGACAAGTCGCTAGGCAGCAGAATGTGTATAGCCGAGCTGTCATGTATCACTGATTACTGCTAGTTTCTTCTTATTTATTGTTTTTGTCATTAGTTCTCATTCCTGCGACGGTGGTGTACGCTGTATGGTTTCGGAGGTTAAATTCATATCAATACACCTAAGGCAAAAGAAAAACGGCCCTTTTTAGGGCCAATAAATCTTATCCAAAGAGAGTTGCGATATGGACACACTTACTTCTGAACGTTGTTTTAAGAAACTGCATCACAATTGTCGTTACATCACATTACTATTTGCGTACAGGTAGTTGGAATTGAATGTCAAATACTAATCTTTCTTCTCATTCCTCATCGTTGCAGATGGCCAACTGCAGGTGACCTGGAATGACTCTGGTCAACTTGTTGTCGCGGGCGGCGTTTCTTGCCAACTCGAGGATTTCAGCCACCAGGTATTCCATCACCTTAAAGAGGTAGACGAGGGCACCCGACGACTTGACGGTGCATAGTCCAGCGCTGACACAACATCTTCGAGATCTCCGAAAGACTGATCTCCAGGGTGACCACAGAACCGGGAAAACCGGGAATTAACCGGGAATTCGAAAAAACCGGGAGAAACCGGGAAAAACCGGGTTCACACGATTGTTCATAATTTAGATTGTGTGTTATTATCATCGAGCTCTAGGTATTCTTTTCTTAGCGTGTTCATCTATATGTTTTAGAGTATGTCAACTGATTAACCTTGTAGATCATTGCACGATGGCGTCATCAATGCAGTTTTGACAGTTCAGGGAGCTTGTTTACGTGGACTTAGAATATTTTCGGTGAGATCGGTTTGAGATTTTGTGCTCTAAATTTATTACAATTGAAGAAAAATTGCCATCAAACAGACACCAGTGCTTATTACCATATCATTGCTTGGATCTAATCGTACAGAATCCGGAAAACGCGAATGAAATATTTAGTTTGAGCGGTCCAAATCCTAACACCTTGTAAACAAGCTCCCTGAACTGTCAAAAAAGTGAGGTTAATACATTCCGTGCAATGATCTATAAATATCCTGCACAGAAAAAAATCTTGTGGTTGAAACTACCATTTTACCCGACTAGGCCTATCTTTAAAACTACCATGAAATTTCAGTAAAATTTACTACGTTTATCTTCAAACCTTCAACGTTTGTGGTATATTTGACAGACCTTATGTTGATACCAACCCTAGTATGGTTGACTTCAATCGCAGGAATGGTAGAATCAAACGCATCTATAGTCAGGTGAACATTTTTAGTGTTTGCGCTCAATTTAACCCTCGAAATGGTAGTTTCTACTGTGGTTTTTTGTGCGTGTGGCTCATTCGTGTAAGTTTGTAGCGACCAGGGTTGCCACAATATTTTTCGTTCCCATCTTTAATTTTCACCAAAAAATCTTTTTTCGTTCCCATCTTTAAATTTCAGCAGAAAATCTTGGCAAGAACTCTTGCTTCAAACATTCAATTTAGATGGTCTTATTCAGATTGAAGAAAGTTCGCAATGAGCTTCCTAAGCAAGATAAAAGCCAGCTTCGCTATCTGCTTGTTTGAAACACAGCAGTTTTCTCCAACAAGTTTCCAAGTCATGATCTTAGATGGCCTGTATCTAATATTTTTCGTAAAAGTACGGATATTGTTTAGAAATTGAACTAATCTCCTTCAAAGTGTGCAGCTTCTTGGATTCAAAACACGATGCAGTTCCTGTTGACAACTGACTAGAACGATAGCCATGTGGTGGCAGATCGATGCAGAACGATGCTTCAAATCCAAGATATTTTGTATCATCTGGAATTCCTTGGATCATTTGAGGCTGCATGATAAGTAACTATAAATATCTTGCATCAACTGTTCCAGTGGCAGCTTTTTGCATGTGTAGCACAAAGAGCCAAAAAGTGGCAAGTACATTTGATAATTATCAAATGAGAACTGACACGTCTTAGCAGCTTTTTGACGGATCGGTCAGAGCCCATCATTACCGGTGCTCCATCTGATCGACAGCCAACAAGCCTTTTTTGTAATCGTGCCATCGATCTGGAATTGTTCAACAATTGCACAATATATATTGAAATGGAGTTTTCACCACGATGATTGTGCAGAAGCGGAGTTTACAATAGAAGTTGCAGTTTACTTGAGTGAGTTTGCATTTTCAAGAAATTTGCGGAAGAAGCCATTGTTTACGTTTGCGACATTGGCCCTTATGAAAATTCCATGTCGATGTATAGGTTTTCGCACGGCAATGTGATATTAAAGATAACCAAAAATCACATTCGAAATATTTATGCTTCGAATAACAAAAATAAATATCGAGAACATTCTTCTATTCGGCGTGAATGCATGAAGATATTTCTAAATTAGAAGAACAATATTTTTATAGAAATACCTGTAGGAAACTCAGTCGAATTTTGTGGAGCAACCGATTGAGGAACTTAAAAAAAAACACTGCTCCAGCGGAATACTTGAAATTTTTTTTAGAGATTTATATCTAAGAATCCTTGCAAACATTCTAGACAAAACTTAACAAATAATTCTACAAAACCCCTTGCAGAATATTTTACGTGAAGAATTTAATACACGAGATTATGAAACTCGTGCAAACAAAATTTCTTAAATTTCTTCAATAAATCAGGGTTTTCTCCAAGAATTATTTCAGCAATTACCTTATAGTTTTTAGTTCTTTCAGGTGTCTTCCAGGGATTCCTTTACAATCACAAAACTTCATAAGTTCAGGGATTCCACCATAAATTTCATCACCAGAAAGTTTAACAGAACAGTCAATGAACTGCCAGAAGAAACTGCTGAAAGCATCGCTGGAGGAATGACTACAAACTCCTGAAGAATACCTTTAGAAACGCCAGAAGGAATTTCTCAAGCAATGCCTGAGAACATTTCATAGAATCTTTGGGAAATTTTAACAAAGTTTCTTAAACAAATTATAAAGAAATCATTTGGCGGTACACACACAAACTGAATTTCAGACTTTCATCTGTCACTGTAGGGTCAGTGTAAATTATTTTCTCTAGCTTCATGGGCCTAAAATTGAAAGCAGAATTTGTTAATAGTTGGGTCCTACAATATAGTCATTTTTATATTATAAACAACGCTTATAATGAAAATATCATTTTATTAAGCTTTGGAACTCAATTCGGTCAAAACTGTTGCTTAGAGTAATTGTTTTCTATTCGTAATTCTAGTTCATTACTACATGATTCGCGCCTTAACCCGGGAAATTTTTAACATTTGGTTCGACAAAACCGGGAAAAACCGGGAATTTGAAAATAAAAATTGAGTGGTGCCCTGGATCTCCTATGCATCACGTTGCTTACTTAAATTTGAAGTCTGTGATTATTATGCATTTAATAAATTCACTCTGAAATATCGGCATTGTAAGCGTTATTTTATGTAGTTTAATCTTGAAAATCAGTAGTTTTCATTATTGGAATCGACGCGTAGAAATATTTCCGATCGTTTGAGGCAAACATTTAACAACTGCATGGTGAAACGACTGAGATATAAACGCTTAATCTAGCCGCATTTCGTGACGGGCGCAATGGATATTGTTTTTATCAAATTGTGCCCCAGTATAGAAAACAAAGTCCTACGTCCAAAAAAGCAGTTCTGTTGGAGATATTCCAAAACGCTTGGTATTTCTGAGAGTAATGTCCGACATGCCTAGGCAAGAATCCACCTATATACCTTCAAGAAGCAGAAAATGCCAAAACGGAGTGAGATTCAGGATGCAACCGTTAAACTACGGGTTCGGAAGCTGTATGTCGGTCATGAATGCTATGCAGAGACCTATGCAAAAGTAGACTATAAGACGCTTCCGGAAAACCCATATTACACATCACATATTATTTAGTATCTGTCAGCACGAGTCAAAATTGAGTCCAAAATAACTATTTACGGTATTGCTAGTAAATCTGGTGAAATATCTAGATGCATCTGTGTTCCTTGACTTAGCCTAACATGCAACAATACACTTGCTTAGATACATTTAATAAGATGTTTGGCACATACTATCACGAAAAGCTATACAACTCATTTTATAAAGCTAAAAACTTTCAAGGGATATGAAAGTAATTTGGGTCTATAAGCCTCAATTTGGGCGATTCATGGATACTACTTCGTCCCCTAACATTGGGCTTACGGTTTTCTTGTCATTGATAATCTGTCCTGCTTAACCAGTGAAATCATGATGTCTAAAAAGTTAAGAAAATCGAATATTACACGAAAGTGAACAACAGTTTTTTGATAAATAATGTCTGAACTGCTTCGAATTCAATCAGTCATCTTGATAGCATTATAATGTTATTGATTACCGCCAAATTTATGACATATTTGGTTTATATGTAGGCCGAATGAAGGAAATAAGCTGACCAAACATCCCCTTACCCTAAATTTGTCCTTAAGCGTTAAAAATTATACTAAAAAAAAATCATTTTTAAAACCAAGGAAAGCGTTTTCGACCTTCTTTTTGCCAATTTTGTCTAGCTGTCAGTCGATGAGTTCGTCACAGTGTCCCCAAAACAAGTCCGCACCACCTCCTCCGCTATACCATAAGCATCGCCATCCATCACCCACCACTGCATCCACCCTTCCGCTACCCTGCTACTGGCAATGCTACTCACTACGGAGCTTGTAATCATGAATGAAATACTGTTCTCACTCTCACGAAGCCGGCGCAAACAGAGCTGTTGCTCCGTTTGTCTTCTCCATATAGGCAAGTTTCGCCGGCAGGACAACGCTCGCACCGATGTAAACAGAGCAGACTGGATCTGTTTTGTCGGCCAAGTGAACATCTGTTTTCACCATTTTATGTCAACAGAGAGTCGCCCGCTTCGTGGTCCACGTGGTGGATGGGAGCCGTGTTTTTCCTCGCGCTCTCATATCTCACTCTCGCATCGCGCTGAATCCCGACTTAGTGTTGGGAAAACTGTGTTGCGGCTAGGATTTTCCCTGGTGAAAGATTAAATTTCAACTGTTGGAAATTAGTTTCGTTAGTCGGTTGGCGAGCGTGGTACCGAAAGGTTCGGAGGCTTTCCCTTGGTGATTGAGGTTATTAATTGGGGAACTGGATTGCGTGGGAAACGTTCTGTTTTGGTGAGCTTGGTGTGTTTGATGGGTGAAGTTACCTGTGGAAAGATGCTGTTAGATACTGGCGATGCGGCGCTAGAGTGACGAAAATAATTGTTATTATTAGAGAGGGTGTGGTGGTGGTGGGCGATCGTAACTGAATCTAACTGACAGAAAATGTGCAGGAAATGAAGTGCTGGTGGCGGAGATGTATGTCGTCTTCTGATGGATGGTTATGTTTTCTTAGGTAAGTTGATACAGGTTGGGTGGATAACATTATTTCCGGAAAGCTAAGTTGTTCCAATATTGCAATGTAGAGTAAGAAACCTGCGTGTTCTTTTCACTATGAGTGCATGAGGTTTTGTTTTAATTGAGACAAACATACCATATGCTATTTGAATTGAGGAACGAGTTTTTGTTATTGTTGATAATGGTTGCTCAATATTTATATTTTCTCTTAGCCACATATGCGAGGTAAAATGCATTTGGTTACTTTTGATTCGTGAATAATAGTGTGTCGACCAAAACAGTTCAGAAATTTATTAACAAAAGTTAACTATCATTGATACCATCCAGGTGTCGTTCACTGCATGTGAGTGTCAAAAAATCATCTCTTTCCGGAGCAATGGTATGTCTTGTTTGTTGATCTACGTAGTTTGGCATAATTTCATTTTTTTTAAACGCTTAGGGTTGAACAGAATACTATTCAAACAGAAGGCAGTGTACTTCGAAAAGTGTATTCAACTATGTTTACTATGTTTGTGTTCGTTTTTGTCAGCTATTTAATAAAAATTAATTTTCTTCTTTAGTTCTGATTATCTTAAAAGGTTAGGTCTAAACTGGTGGTTCGATCGGGGCTTTACCCGCCCTTATCGCCACGGCCCGCCCGGTTTTGGTATGGGAGACAAAGCAAAACCGGAGAATCTTTGCATTTTTTCGTTGGCCGCTTTCACCGCCTGCCTTGGAAGGGCAGTTGAAACGTGCGGGTTGGTGCCGGTGTCCCTGTCAACCCACTGTAGTGATGAAATTTTGGGTAACTGAAATCCTCCAGGATGGGAAGCATCGCTTGTGATTACTAGATTGCCAGAATTATTCCGCGCATCATGCCGTCGGCCATTCATGAACAGAGTGAACATGCTGCTGCCCTGCCGGTAAGAAGGCCTGTACTCGAAAAAAATGCACCATTTTTATCAGTGTGTAATATTTTTGTCCGTGGGTAAAAATTGATGAAAATCTGGGTATAACTAGTTGGGAGTGAATTGTTTACATGTGCAAAATTTACATGTGCAATCGGTAAACTGCGACCATGAGATGGATCGGAAGACAACTGAGAATCACCCATACAACTGTGTCTCGGGTGGTAAAATCGTTTAAGGAGTCCCAGACGACCGAGCGGCAGGCTGGAAGTGGAAGAAAATCGAAGACAGCTGACTCTGTGAAGACCCGGAAGTTGTTGGATTATTTTAAGTCGATTCGCGACGCGCCTCTGAAGCCAAAGTGTTCCGCCTGGTTCGTTCAGCAAACCATGAAACGAGCTGGGCTTCGTGTATTCAAGGTTCGCAAGGCACCGAACCAGCATGATCAACAAAATACGGCGGCCAAAACCCGCGCAAGGAAGCTGTACTGAGAGTGGTTAACGAAACCGATGTGTGTGGTTATGGATGACGAAACCTGCATCAAAGCAGACGCAAAGCAGTTACCGGGGCTGGAGTTCTACGTTGCCAAATCACGGTTTGATGTTCCGGAAGACAGAAGGAAGAAGAAAGTGGACAAATTCGCCAAAAAATACTTGCTCTGGCGGTAAACTGAGTAAACCGTACATCACAACGGGTACCACCAGCAGCGATATTTACCGAACCGAGTGCTTTTAGAAGCGTCTGTTGCCCTTCCTGCGGTCCCACGGAGGCGAGACATTATTTTGGCCGGACCTGGCATCATGCCATTACGCGCGATCGACGTTGGATTGGTACAGAGACAATGACGTTGTTTTTGTACCAAAACCGCCAACCCCAAAATTACCAGAGATTCGTCCGGTGGAAAGATTTTGGGCCATAATGAAGGCCAAAGTTCGAAAATCGTCCAAGGTGTTTAGGAAAGAGCTGGAGTTGAAGAAAGAATGGATGAAAGTGACCATAAAGGTCCGCTCCACCATTGCATAAAATGTAATGAGGGTCTTAAGGCAAAAGGTGGGATTTCAGCGATGGAAAGGAAATTGGATAAAGTAATTACGTCGAAACATAATCCATATGTATAAGTTTATTCTCCTGAAAGTTTCAAGAAAATCTGGCTTAAAATTAGTTTTTGGCGGACACTTTCGTCTGGTGCATTCTTTTCGAGTACAGGCCTTAGACATTAATTTCTAGCGTATACCAGGACCACCGACAATTTCAGGACAACTAACTAGATTTTACAATAAAAAATAGTGTGTTCATGCAATGGCTTTTTTCGCAGATTTCTCAGCATCGAGAGCTTCTCTCATTAATCCACTACCATTATTTCGTAAAAGTTGGGCTTCATCCGATAGAATTGGTGGCTTACATGGGTACACGTTGTGTCATGAGATATATACGGATGAACCCAGGTAACAATTTCAGTTCTATTCCAGCCGTAAAGCACTCCTCCCGGCTTTGTTTATGAAACTATATTCAAAACTGTTATGTCCACCAACACCTCCTCTATGCATCTATAAAGCCGTAATGTGTACAAAGTGGCCCACTCTATAGACGGTTGTGAAAACAAATTAATAAAACCTTTCCAAGACCATATAGATTTTGAAAATGTTCTAGTGAGAGATGTACCACTTGAGAACCATCATAAAACCTATTGGCCGCCATCAAAGAAAAAAGTTCAAGTGTTGCGGGAAATTAATTTTGAAAGCAAAATATATGAAACAAATTGAGTTTTCTGTAGCGTATCATGCTTCAAATCATATGCGCATTTAATTTTATGGTACATGAATATTGGCAGATAAGAGCTGAAAATTAATGCGCCTTGGAAATTATGTGAGTGCTCAACAACAAAAACATAATTGAAAGAAATATATTCGATAAATTAATCAAGAAACTTCTGAAAAATGATGGAATTCAATAATGTTATCTTTACGAATACCAACGTTTGTCTCAGATCTACAGTTCAATTGTATTTAAAATTTGGTGTATTGATTTTTCCACATTTCAATTATTTCATATATTTCAATATGGCAATTGCAAGAAATTACAGTTTTGCCAAAAAGCCAATTTATCTTAGCAATGGCTACAATGAAACTATCTGGTCGCCTGGTAGCTTTCCTCATTGCCAATTAGCCGTTTTATGCATTTACTGGAGGCAAAATGGTTCTAAAATGCTTTTTCAACTGACCATAATAAAATAATATGAATGAGTCCTATAACGGGATTTCAAAACAGCATTTCATGAGTTTATAAAGTCAAAATAAAACATTTGATAGGAGTTAAAGGAATTTCAGAAGTCAAGGTTTTAAGATCGTTGTAAAGAAGCTGTGTAGGTTCTTATAAACCTGACTAAAATTTGTAACCTATTAACATCTCTTGTTGCCATAATAGAACCGAATTGATTTCTAGTGGCTTTCATAAAACTTTAATAAAACTTAATAAAACTGGATGGTTTTGGCAATGTTACTTGGGAATTGAATCTTTACGTTTGTCAGTTGAGCCCTAATGAAAAATCTTTGTTGAACTGTATGTTTGTGAGCAAATTGCTCATACAGTATGTAAAACAATCATAGACAACCCTCCTTCAAAAGGACATGAAAATAATATTCGTTAATTTTTTCAGACATGCCTTTACTTGTCTCAATAACACTAATAACTAACTCAATAACAAAATGTCAATTTATAGTTATGTGTTTCTTCAGAAGGACGTCAGTGTTTTTATTTAACACCCATTTTTGGCTTTGAGACCACACGGACAAGCGACACTTAATTCTATTGTTAAAGACTAATATGCTAACAGTAATATCCTAAGAGCTTAACTTCATCTAATGCGAAATGGAAAATTTTCAAGAAAAGGATGGATAACCCAACGAACCGACAGGCTAGAGTTGGGAAGGTGTTAGCGTTGAAGAGAATGGAGGTAAGATTTAACCGAACGTTTTTCACTAAGGTCGTCGAATCCATGCCAGATCAATACCAAACTGTTGATGCGAAAGAATATTGATTTCTCCCGTTCTTTACAACAATTATTTGGAAACCGATACTGAACGTAGATACAGGTTCGTTGATCAGCGCGTAGATCCAACCGAATCAATTAGTACGGTGTCGAGGAATCCATAGAAAGTTCAAGTTGCGGAAACGACGGGCTGGCGCGTGGAAATTTATGTCTCGAAGCACACTACTACAACCAATGCAGTCTTTGCAGAAGTTTCCGGTCCAATCTGCATTCGTATAGTGGCAGGATAACGGGATTGGTCCAAGGCAGTCTTCGCAAGGCAAATCTCATAAAGCGTTTTTGGATGCAGTCCATGGGCGATGACATCGGCATAGACGGCATGGAGCTCCAGATTTGCACTCCTTCATTGGCGCACCACGACTAATCAAGGAGAGCAGCATACAGACTTGTTCTTCCCGAGGATTGTAAAATAAGCCTTAACAACACAACGGTGAAATATGCCAAATCAGGTGTCTATCTAGGGCGTTACGCAATAAACGAGTGTTAACGGTCACAAAGGGTAAGGCTGTTCGAGCTAAAGAAACTGATCCATTGACCAACGGAAGGTCTACATTATCCCTGAAAAACAAGCTTGCTGTCTACAAGCAAATCCAGTAGCACATCCAGTCATCGAACATGGCATGCCAATCCGGAAGAGTGTCGCAAAAACACATCACTTGAGACTTATAATAAAATTATCCTGAACACCCCACGAGGACAAGAACATCTGAGGTCCACCGATTGGCTGAGATAAAAATGCTCGATGATCGCTTTAGTGAGTCTATCGCTGCCTGACATCGGATCACCAGATCATCCGAAATCTGGTTTCACACCCCCGGGTTTTCAAATGGTTGCTATCGTTTTAGTTAAGTAGGTTATCAAATTTTAGAACTAACAATGCCCCAGGGACTGATTTATGAATGAACTTCCAAGTGAAATAATTAAAATAAAGTTAAAAGTTAAGTAAATTAGAATGTAAAAATGGAATGTAAGTAAATAATTATTCAAATAAATACAATTTTAAGTAAAAAAAGACAGCAGTATAGCGTTTTCAAAGCTACACGTCGTCAAATTCCGCAGTGTTGCGATGCATGAAACCTAGCATGAAATTTGCAGAGCAATGGTCACTGATATGTGCTTGTTAAATCTTAGTTTACTGTCCAAGATCCTTGATGGCTTCGACTCTCAGAAGTGGCGAGTTGCTCATCGAGTAATTAAGTTATAAATATAGCAGCTTACAGAAAAATAACTGGTTACACACGTCATTGATGCATAAAATGAAAATTTAAGCTCCTAAATGACTCTCTTGAGGAATACCCGACGGGATGTTGCACACATCTGCTCTTATATCACGCACATTGACGAAGGCTTTCCTTGAAGATAAATATGACTTAACTCAGCAAATGATTCACTGTGTAAGACCAAAGCAGCTCGGATTTGTGACAGGAAGTTTGTGAGGAACCTTGCCGAGTACCCTAGAGAAGTCTGTATAGACGAAGTCCCCTTATTGTCGATTCTCGAAGCTGGCAAAATGGCAGTGTTGGTGAATGTCTCTGAAATAGAGATCGTCGAGTGCTTTTCATCAATCCATGTGGAAATTCAGAGATTACTGATTGCAGCACTGGCTACAACTTATCATTCAGAAGACTTTCGAGTAATTTGGCTTAGCAGTTCTGAATCGAGATAGGTCTATAATTTTCAACACTGTGAATATTCCGGACTACCGGAAAAAAGGCGGACTATGATCCGGACGTAAGCCTTTCGATGCTTCAATCGAGCAAAGTGCTTTGTAAATGGCCTCACGGTAGAAGTTAGCTGCAGCAGATGAATGTTATAGCTCGGCAACTGAACGATTACTGCTGCGGCGAAGGAGTCTGATCGAGTTCATAACGCTTTGGGAAAAATCATCGCATCGATGAAAGAGCTTTGAGTACCGTAGGTTTTATCTACTGGTATACCAGATTATCTTTTGCCTGTATTAACAAATGACCAGAACGGCGATGAATCTTTCTCTC
>JASCZW010012868.1:9159-36381 GCA_034211315.2 Aedes japonicus
TTAAAGGTGATCTTGTTGAGGGTCGTAAATCCTGGAGATTCAAGGAATACCATGGACGTGAAGTTATGGTTTATTTTTGTCTATATTATATGATTGGTGTTTCGAAAAAATGTAACAACATTTCTAGACCTGTAGAACAATGATTCATTGCCTGTGCTTGTATACCTGACAATCTACAAGGCAGCTCTTGTTTAACCAAGAACAACACTATACTTCATTACTTGTTGATGATATAAGTAAACATTCCTGAATGTTCATTGGACCAACTTTAATTCAATTTCGAACTGGACAGATGATCTAGCTTTAAAAGAACCCTTGGCCTACACGTAATAACATTGAGCTGATGTTAGTTTAAGGAAACTGTACGTATCCAAAGAGGTTCATTGAACCATTTAACGCAAAATATAGAGTGTGAAAACTCCCAGGTGCTAAAATATTGAGTTCTACAGGCAAAGTAATCTGCTGCTAGTATTTTGATTCAGAATTTATAACGATAAAGTACGGTAACGTTTGTATTACAAAAAATGGACAAAAATTGCCAATTTTTCATGGGTAAACCTTCACCTGCACTGACTAAACTACCCATGCAGTGAATCCTAGAGGGTTTGAGCTGTTTAGTGGAATACCTGTAACTAGAAATTAGAAGAAGAATTAGTATCTTCCATTTAATTCCAACTACCTTTGCTTATCTTCGACTTATCTTGTCGAAGATAAGCAAAGGTAGTTGGAATTAAATGGAAGATACTAATTCTTCTTCTAATTTCTAGTTACCCATGCAGTATCAATCATAGTAACCCATGAGTCAGCAGACAAAATTTGACAGCTTTATCAGTCGAACTCTAACCGTGATGGCAAAAACGTGGACGCCGGATACGTCCGTTCCGGCATTTACAACATCTTGGCACTATTAGACAACAATCAGAGCATCGGAAGAATGCTCGGTTCCGGACGGCCGACGAGCCTGAGCGACAAGAAGCTCCAAAGGATGCTGAAGAGGAAGACCGAGGGAAAAGTGGCTACATCGCTACGTGCGCTTGGCCGGGAGGTCGATTCAACCGGCCAAACAGTGAAAAAGTACCTGCTGAACACGAACATAAAGGGTGTACGGAATCAAATTGCGACACATACACATCTACATCATCTTCAAACTTTCAGGGAGTAAAATAAAACATGTTATGAATATTTTCCCATGTTTGTTTTATTCAATTTCAATTCCATATTCAAATGCACGAACATTCTTCTTGACACTATTCATAAAGTCCTGTACAGCAATTGGATCAATTTTTTTTGTGTGGCAATCCATTTTTTCACCATATCTTCCTCCGATTTCACTTTCTTAGGATGTTTCCGAAGTACCTGCTTCATGATGGTCCAGTACTTTTCATTTGGTCGCAGTTCCGGTGCGTTCGGGGGGTTGCGATGCTTCGGCACGAAATTGACCTTCTCAGCCTTGTACCACACCAAAACCTCTTTTGAGTAATGGCACGATGCTAAATTCGGACAGAAAAGCGTAGGACCATCGTGTGACCTCAGAAGAGGAAGTGGACGCTTCTGGAGGCATTCCTTTAAGTACACCTGCCCATTGGTCGTTCCAGTTTTCACGAATGGGCTGCTCCGCTTTCCACACGAGCAAACTGCTTGCCAAATCATATATTTTTTGGCAAACTTTGATATCTTCTGCTTTCTAACGTCCTCAGGGGCATCGAATTTACGATGAGCAGTGAAAAACTGGAGCCCCGGAAGCTGCCAGAAGTCTGCTTTTATATACGTCTCATCATCCATAACGAGGCAATGTGGTTTCGTCAACATCTGGGTGTAGAGCTTCCGTGCACGTGTTTTACCTACCGTATTCTGCCAGTTCATCGCGATTAGACGTCTTTTGGACTTTGTACGTGGACTACACACGTACAAAGTCCAAAAGACGCCTAATCGCGATTGTTTTTTGTTGTTAGATTCAGTTTCTGCGCCACATCTCGAACTGAACTGTTGGGATTCCTCTTGAAAGCTTGAACTACCCGTTTGTGATACTTAACACTATATGGAGATCCATTTTTGCCACTTTTTTCTTTCCGATCGATGGTCATACGTTCGTGGAACAAATTTAAAACACGAGACACCGTAGAATGTACCATTCCCAGCTTCCAGCTGATGGCACGATTAGAAAGATCCGGATTTTCAAGGCACGTGTGCAAATTTTCTTTGCTCCGCTGCTGTTCTTCCGACTTCATCTTCGCAACGATTGCACATGTTCTAGTGAAACTTACACAGAGCAAACAAATACACATTGAACTAATTCCACCCAAAATTTCAATAGAAAATACCCAACGGGTAAAAAGCTACAGCCATTTAAAAGCGGTGCAATTTGATTCCGTACAACCTTTGCATGTCAGTTCGTAGCCGTAGAGAACTAACGGTCTCATTAATGTCTTGTAGATTGTCATCTTTGTAGTTTTTTTAGCGTCCTTCGGTGTCCAAAGTATTGCCAACCATAATGCGTGTTTGTATTTCTCTGCTGGTGTCGTTATCGGCAGTCACCAATGAGCAGAGATACACGAATTCGTCTACACCATCGATTTCATCACCGTCGATCTGAACTCGTGGTTAGAGGCTTACATTGTCTTCTCGTGAGCCTCTTCCTTTTATGTATTGTCATGTATGTAGATCCAGGAAACCTTTCAGCTATCAGTTTCTGGTGTAATTGTTGGTCACCTTCTTGTAGCACAGGGGCTGATTAACAAAGTTGCCCGGAAGCGCCCAATTATCAGCAAGGCAAACAAAGCCAAACGCCTCAGGTTTGCTAGTTTTGGAGTTCGAGTTCTGGAAAACGGTCTCTGCACAGACGAATTAAAATTCGAGCTTTTAAATGGTAAGCGGCGGGTTCGTTCGATCGGGTGAGACCATTCAGGAGCGCCACATTCAAGGCACGATAAAAAGCATGGAGGAAGAAATGTGATGATCTGGGGGTGTGTTTCGTGGGCTGCCTTGATAACAGGGTTGCCATTAGTTTTGGATAAATATCTGGCATGTCAAATAAAAAATCTGGCAAAATCGGGCAATACACGGAGAAATCTGGACGAACAAATAAAAAGGGTCAAAGAGGTTTTACAAATGTTGATAGGCCCTCTACAAATGTGGTCACAAAATGAGTCATTTTTTGACTCGTATACTCGCATTCTTCAGTTACAGTCAAGCTTGGAATTACACTATTTGACCAATGCCAGTGCCAGATAAATCTGGCATAATGGCACCCCTGCTTGATAATGACGGCAGACGGGATAATGACGGTTTTACTGACGGGTCTTGAAAAGAAGCTCGTATTTCAGCAAGACAACGACTCAAAGCCAAGTCTTTCTTCTGGTCTTGTCGGATCAAACCCGCTTCCACAAAGCCCGGACCTCAACCCCATCGAGGATTTGAGGGCGATTCAAGTTGCCAGGGTTAACATAACTGGTGTTACCAATGAATTCAACTATTTTCAAGCCCTGAAGCGCGCTTGGGAAGAACTTGATTCACAGCACCTAAGCAACCTTGCAGAGAGCATCCCGAAGCACCTACAGCTGGTCATGAGGCCAAAGAACGACACATAAATTATTTAAACGCTTTTCTTTTACATTTATCTTCCCGGGAGCCAAAATAAAGTGGGCACTTATTTTTTATCAGTGTTTTTTTTTTCAACAAAAATTGATATTTTTTTCTTCAAGTCGAGCTCTCTTTTTTTATTATTACTCCATAAGTGAAACTTGAAAAGACTATGAAAAATAAGATATCAAAAACGACTACAGTGTGTTTACTTTAATTTGAACCAAATAAATGAGAGAATTTCAAAAAAGTGATGTTGGTTGATTTAAGATTCAATTAATGTTCCTTGAGAATCAGAGATTCATCCTGGATTGTTGTGTTGGCATATCTTAAGATCTGTACTCCATGTATGTTCAAATGCTTCAAACAATCCACCAAAACATTGAAAAACGATTTTTAATATTAAGTTTATTTTTCAAGGGAAACAGAAAGTCAAATAACGATAATTTGATTTAAAAACACGAACTGTTCGTGTCTCAGACCAAATATATAAGAAAACGATAAAAAATAATGCAAAAAAAGTATATCCACCATGATCCTGAAAATCATTCAATATTTCGTGTGACCTCCCTTGGCTTCAAGGACAGCTTGACATCGTCGTGGCATTGACTGGACAAGCTTAGCAGTCGTTTCTGGTGCGATTTTGTCCCATTCAGTTACAACAACTTGTCGTCATTGCTGAATGCTTGATGGTTTGTGTTCCTGAACCTTAATTTTCAAAATAGACCAGAGATGTTCTATTGGATTAAGGTTAGAAGACTGTGCTGGCCACTCCCAAACATTGATTTTCTTTTCCTTAAACCATTGTGATACCAGCATCGATGTGTGCTTTGTATCCCCATCTTGCTGGAACGTTTATCTCCGGCCCAGATTCAGTTTTTGTGCACTTGCTGAAAGCTTTCATTTCAGTATGTCCAGATAAACCTCCTTTGTCATTATTCCGTCAATGAACTCGAGTTCTCCAACGCCAGACGAAGCCATCAAGCCGCAAACCATGACTCTACCTGCACAGAAAATGATAAAAACTAGTTAAGTTAGTTGAAAATTAATGATGTTGCAATAACTCACCTCCACCATGTTTGACTGTAGGCTTTAAACACTGGGTTTTTAGATTTTCGCCGGTTCTGCGCCATTTTCGTGTGATACCATCAGACCCAAATAGCATTATTTTAGTCTCGTCTGACCAAATGACCTTTCTCCAATCATCGACTGTCCATGTAATATGATCTCGAGCCCACTTCAAGCGTTTTTTAATGTTTTTCGCTGACAACCATGGTTTCTTAATTGCCACTCTACCCTTCAGACCTTGTTGATGCAATCGATTTGGGATTGTTTGAGGTGTCACATGGATAGAAAATTCACTCTCAACTTGCTTTGCAATTTTTGGAGCTGACAAACCTCGATCTTGTTCCGCCTTTCTGACGACAGCCCAATCAATCCGGGAACTTGTCTTCGCTGGTCACCCTGATCGCTTTTCTGGTGTGAAAGAACCACTCTTTTTGTTCTTCTGAACAATTTTGGCAACCGTATCTTTACGTATCTGAATGATAATAGCAATTTGACGGTAGCTTTTACCGCACTTGTGATGCTCTATGATAAGTTTTCGGATGCTCAGCGAAATTTGTGCGTTTTTAGGCATTTCGAAACACGAGAACTCAAATTTGAATCACGAAAGCTTCTACACTACGAAAGGATAACTGTATGCAATGTTTACATTCGAAAAAGTGACAGGAACCGCTCAATACACGGCAAAATGTTACTAAGCATGTTTGGGTGGATAAACTTTGTTTGCATGTTTTACTTCCCTTTTCTGTTGATCTTGGCATAGATTTTCAAGAGCAAGATTAATTCAAGTATATTGAATGGAATAATGATAGATACTATATAATGGACCAAACGCATAACCACACTCATTTTATCAACTAATATTTGAATCGATATCAGGAAAATTGTAAATTTGAAGCAGGGTTTTACATACTGTATGCGCCCAAAAGTTTTGTCTTGTCGATTTAAACGACGCAAAAACAGCCGATTAGTTATCACGTTCAAAAGTACATTGCCGCATTTTGGGCGTTACCCATTATTATTATTATTATTTGTGCCAATAACGATGGATAACTTAAATTACTTGTTTGAAATTTTTGTTGGGCGATTTCTTGGAGTTTCAGCTGCAAGTTTTTGAAGCAGGACTACGTTTCTGTTTTCTATACTACAATAAAAAAAGCATTACGACCGTCACAAAAAGTGGTTAGGTTTTGAGCGTTGAGAGTCAATTCTCAAAAATTGTTCAAAATTTTTCCACCAATCTATCGAAAATATTTCTACGCGTCAATAAAGAGCAATCAATTTCGGGCCACAAACTATTGAAAATATCATAAATTTGGGCCTTGTCTTAAAAAGTACATTATCCCCTTCAGGCCTAAGGGATCATATATGACACCAAAAGGAAAATGGCTTTCTAAAACCACAGATTGAATAAACGTATAAACTATCGTAGGTAAATTTTTTCTTCATCAATTCTTCTATCTGTTAATAAAAAAAGAGTTTAAGGCCTAATTGGCGACCTAGAACATCCTCAAAGTAAAAACGTTAAGTAAGAAAAAATAAATGCGTTATTAATAGTACAAAGCGATAATCTACAGGGTGTCTCACAATAGGTGTCAGTAAAGCAATATGAGATTACAGCAAACCAAATCAACCAAATCATAGCATTTATGTTTCATTTGAAAGATACATGTTAAAGAAATATACCATATTAATCCAATTCGAATCTCTCACCCTTTTCCTTGATAACTTTCCGCAAACGCTTCGTAAATCCATCGCAGCTGGCACGCACGATTTCCTGAGGAATTTGGTCCCAAGTATCAACCAAACGTTTCTTGAATCAATCTAAAGCAAGCCATTTCGTAGGGCCTACATGTTGAAGCATATGACCCCAAACAAAGTAGTCAAGGGTAATATAGGAATTTAAAGGGAAGGGACGAGTAGTATTTTCTTACAAGCCATCTTCAGATATCAGATCAATTAAAAAAGGATTGGGGCCACTCGACAGCTTGATTACCTTAAACCAATATCAAAGTTATTTCGCTCTTGGCAAAGTACGATTGCGTTTCTTATAAAGTTGTATCCTGATCCAACGAACCAGCCTCAATCAATAAGAAAAAATAAATCCGTTCCCAGATCAACAATTATCACACTTAAATTTATATACACTGAGTGACATAACTCAAAAACGAAAAAGACTCAAAAGGCTTCCGTTGCGTTTGTAGTTTCTGTTAACTTAGTTTTTTTATATTCTAGAATTCAAATTAAAATTCTTCCACAAGAAATAAATATGAGGACTAAGTTAAAAATTTCGATTGAAGCAGCTCGGCGTTTGAAGCGAGAACTTTTAGGACATCACTGTCCAACTTTGACAATACCAGTTCGGAGTTGAAAAGGGGTGTCAAAAACACACCCATGTTGGAAAACTCATCTGGGAAGTAGGCCCCAACCATTATTGGATTGAGATCTGGCCTACATGCTGACCATTCGAGAAGAGGAATGTTACTATTCACAAGGAACGATGTCGTGTTTCGTGCAGAATGGCAAGCGGTGTTGTCCTGCTTAAATATCATGTTGTCATCCACAATATATTCAGCGAATGGGATCAAAACTTCGTCCAAGAGCTGGTGTTTTTCCAGCAAGACTAAAACCTGCAAAGATCATCCCCTTAAAAATTTTCGACTCACGTTGTGGCCTTTCGCGTCTTATATCCTACCAACAGTTAGTTGATCCATCCGGTCCATCTAAATTCAATTTCTTTTCATCGCTGAACACCATATTTCTCCAAGTTTTTTCCCAGAATTGATCCTTTTCTGCAAACTCCAATCTTGCTTTATTATGTCGAGGCAATAAACGAGGACCAGGCACACCTTTACCATATTTGGTATTATTATCCCTGCTTAAAATTGGCTGCAGTCGACATTTAGACACTGGAAGATTCAGTTCCTTCCTGATATTACCCGGAGAATGTCTACGATTGATACGGTGCGATACGATGCTGGATGCCCTTTTCTATTGATAGTCACATATATCTTCCCAATTTCACGAAATTATGTAACACCGTTCTGCTCCTTCCTATTCTGATTGCGATCTTACGGATCGTCAGTCCATTTTTACGATGGACCTTAAGTTCTCCGCGCTCAAACTCTGAAAGAGTGGTCTATTTCAAAATTTTCTGAAAACCACATAATAAATATGAAAATCAAAATTTTCGGTCATAATACAGGTTGAGTTGATGAGTGTAATATTATAACAAAGGTAATATTTGTTTTAAAAACTTACGAGGCCACTGAACGCAAAAACAAGCAGCACGTCCTTATAATTATTTCTTTCCAAGCAGATGAAAATAGTCGATTTCCCGCGTTTAAATAGAAGTCATCACCGAAACTGTGTAGTAAACGAAAGATGACATTAAACACAAAAAACTGGAAAACATAAGCTTTGTGTTAATAAACCCAATTTCAAGCTGAAGCTAAGCTGTAACTTTTGCAATGGGGAATGGTCGACCACTCCAAAGCTAATATTATGTTTCAGTGTTCACTTATTCTCTTCAATCACGGTGTAGCAATATGTTGAATACAGAATATCTTCAAATTTGACGTTTTGGTTCTCAGGCATGCTCGGAAGCAATGGAAAAATTGAAAAGGTTGCTTTGATATTTCATCATCATAAATGTTTCGTAATGCCGTCAGTTTGTTCTCCCTTCATCAACAACGACGCCACACATCTGATAGGACTGACGATTCCTGCTGCACCACAAACTAGACTTAAGACCTTCATTTCCCATCCAATCAAAGAAAGCATCCATTATCGAACTTGAACCCTGACCTTCGTTGGAGACCGAGAGCTGCACCAACGTCAACGACGACGACTAAACGATTCCGCATGCTAAATGGCTGCCGCCATGCAGATATTGTACCCACCCAGGTCTGCTGAAGACGACGGCGATGACACATTCTCCTGCAGCAAGCAGAATCGGTTTCCGATGTGAAATGGAATTCGCTCGTTATCTGTCGTTCGTTGGTTGGCTGCAGTGGTGGTGGCGTTTTTTTTTCGGTCCGTTAGCTTCTCCATCGCCGAGAAGGAGAACACACGATTCGCAGGAAGCTCATTTGGATATCGATCTGTCGATTTGCAAAACATCCCGAGACAGACAGCGCGCGCACACACATGCAGGAGCAGCGACGTTCGGTCGCAAAAAGGGGAATCTATTGTTTCCGGAATGCTGCGGCGGCAGATGATTTGGTTCGGGCGGAATGAATGATTGCCTTTTAACTGGCTGTGGCTGTGTTTTATTCTGATTCAATCATGTGAGGAGCATACGTTGGGAAAGTTTGTATGTGAGTGTTTGTGCATTTTAGATGGCAGAGAATCAATTTTTGTTATGATATGAAGCCAAACAATGCATTGAATCCTAAGTAATGTTGAGAGATTCTCTTCGTCGACTTTCTCTTTCGTTAAAATTTTAGCTATTTAACGATTTGCTGATATTCTTGACATATTTGATCCTTAATTACCCTTTATATTACCGTACTGTGTGTTGAAATTACTTGGACTTGTGTTTACATAGCCATATATAAAGCGCAAAGATAAAGTCAACAACGAGTCCTCCAATGTTACCTAGGACTTAATGCATTGTTCAGCATGACATTTAGAAGAAATGATTTCTATGAAGACTCGATGGAGTTGACTGATTTTTCTAATGAGCAGAGTCTTTTCGAGAGGAATTTCACATTATTGTTCACCCGAATGCGTGCGATCTCAAGTTTGCCCGATAAAATGTGGAGTTTCACATTTTCACGACTTACAGTAAAAGCTGTATTTGCAGTGATTATTTTAAATTTAAGTGTTGGAAAAACTAATCAAAACAAGCTATTTCGAGACTTGTCCAGAGAATTGTGAATTTTCTAAAAACATTCTATATACATAAACTTTAAAAACAAATACAATTCATCTGCACTGATTCGAAATGCTTATTATAGTAAGTGATAAAAACAGACACTCCTTCGAAGGTCCTTCTAGTAATAGTCCACCACTATATTTTTTTCAAACAATTCCTCAGAGACATCGTCTGCCATCACCAGAGTACAAACCGGGACAAAACCGGTAGCTTTACTTGTGCACTTCGACATCTGTTCAACCAGTCGAACTAATTGTGCACCACAAGAATTATACATTGCCGGAGTGTTTCACCCCCCCCCCCCTCCCAAGATGCCGTGTATCTTTTGTTGTTCTTCACTTGTTCCATCGTTCTTTTTCGCATGCCATATTTTTTGCGGCCCCGGAACTCCACCGGCACCGACCGCGCCCGAAAAGACCTGTCGCTGGTGGCTGCTACCAACCAGCTCCTCATAATTATAACAATTCAACTTTTTCTCCCTTTTCATGCTGAGCTCTTCTCCAGCAACAACAAGAGTAGCAGCAGCAGCAATGGGGTTGCGAAGGAACGATAATTATTGTTGGATGAAATTCTTATTTTTCCAACCATCGAAAACTTTCCTCCGCCAACAAAACCGGATATTCTTTTGTGTTGTTCTTGGAGTTGCTCGAGCTGTAACGACTTCGGCAGTACATTTGCAGCTCGCTTGGCATGGTAGGAAAATATATATATGTGCAAAGTAATTAGCTACAGTTTTGCTGCGATGCTCCCGATCCAACATGGTGAGTTTGAATGTGATTCGCATTACGTGTGGACCTTTGAGTGGTTCATTTTAAAGTGCAATAGTGATTTTCAACCGACAGTGATCATGGTTAAAACAACCATTCAAAAATAGTCGATCCAACATTTACTATAAGTTCGAACAGTCCTTGTTACCATGACCATAGTCAAAAATGCCATGAACGTGGGGAATTCCACCATTTTCATGGTTATTGTACCCCTTATATACAATAGTCATCTTAACCATGATTTAACACTTACACTGCAACAACTGCCCGCAAAGTGCACATCATGTGTTGGAGTGGAACCGTTGATCGTCAATTACGAATGAAGGTTATTCGGAAAATCAAGGCTAATCCCAACATCTCGGATTATGATTTGGTGAAATACTGCATGCCGACCGTTGTACTTGAATCCGTCTCCGAGTAGGTTTGAAATGTTACAGAGCAAGTAAACAACCCAACCGAAGCATCAAACAAGCTCTGACAAAACCTCGAGGCATCCGTTCCTGTGGCAAGAAAACCAGAGTTTTTGTGACGAATAAAACAATGAACTTGGAACTGTACAAAAGGGAGTGCCTTAACAATCGGATTTTACCCTTCGTTAAGTCCCACGATGGCCCAGTTACCTTTTCGGCAGATCTCGGCAGCTGCCATTACAGCAAGCAAGTGCTACAATGGTACACCGATAATGGGGCCAGTTCATCCCAAAAGATCTGAACCCACCAAATCGTCCTCAGTTTCTTCCAATAGGGAAGTATTGGGCGATAATTAAGCGGAAACTGAGGATGTAGGGAACAATCACCAGTTACATTGGCCAAATGAAGAATTGGTGGAATCAGCTAGCCAAAATCATGACTGAAAAAGTTGTGAGCGGCAAAAAGTGGCGGAATTTCTTCGAAATAAAGAAGAATGATTTGTTTTGGTTATTTTTATGAAATAAAATAATATTACTTTTGTTTCAAGCTTAGAACATTTTTTGTTTGAAAGTTAAGAAATACATGCATTTGAAAGTGCCCCATGTCTGAATGATCTGCAGGGTGTTCAATAAGTCAATAAGTCCGAATACATTTCAACAATGTGTTGAAAAATGAAAGTAAAAATATTCTTCTCAGAGTTGCAATGTTTATTGAGAACCTTTACTACAGATAAGCTGGGACCCCCCCTCCCCCTTTTTGTGCTATATGATGAGCTTGAGACGCTTCTTAAAAGAATCGCACGGAGCACGTACCTGGCCCATCGGCATCTCGTCGTAAATTGGTCCATAGTGCTCACTTGATGTTCGTTTAGCTTGGCCAACATATACGACCATACTTGTCCAGGGCATTTAGGTATGGTGAGCTTTTGTGGCCTGAAATTGAAAAGAAATGGTCGAATTCTCCTAACACCAAGCGTATATTCACCGCGTGGGTCGGCGCGCCGCCCTGTTGAAAGACGTAATGATCCTTTCCGTAGAGGTTCCAAAGTTTCGGGGTCAAAACCTTCTCCAGAACCTCGGTCTTACAGTACGTGGCGTTGATTTTCACATTTTTATCGATAAACACCAGTGAGAGTTCCGACGCCTGCATTAGGGGCTTCCCAAGCCATCACCGTCGCGGCGCTCTGGAACCGCGGGATGTTTGTGTGGCACGGTAGGATGCTGGCCAATGTCGGCGCCCACAGCCGATCATTTTGGACAAAGAGTTTCTCATCAGAAAACACGAACTCCTGATCCTGACCTGTGTGCCGTGAAAGTATTAATTTGGCTCTGTCCAGCCTCTTCTTCATTTTAGCCTTCGTAGCCTCGTGAGGCTGGCGTTTCCTGTACGGCTTGTATCCCAGGTCCTTCGGCATGATTGTGTGGGCAGCCCCGATCGACACTTTTAGGTCAGTAGCGGTCTTCCGGATCGAGCGGTTCATTTTTCGATGAATCCGCTTCCTCACCACCTTGATGACTGCTGGCGTCCTCGCCAAACGCGGCCGCCCGGATCTCGCATGGTCCTTGGCCGAGCCCGTCATCCAGTACCGATGGATGGTGTTATAGCTGATATAGAGCTCTCGCCTTTCATCAGAAGAAAGAGTAGTTATAAATGCCGGATTGGCTAAATCCGGTGAACACAAGGTGCCTCACGATGACTTCTTTGCTCCGGGGTGAAGCTGGTAGTACGAACAAACCATCAAGCGTTATTGTTTAACTGTTTTATTGTTGATATCGTGATCGTTGGCGATTTGAACTTGCCTGGAATTTGTTGGCTGATGCTGGTCCTTCGACGTTCAACCAGTTCACCACTAGTATTCTCGACTACTACAGCACTGCCACGCTTCGTCAGATCAATCATATAGTATAACGTTATATAGGATAACGAGAAAGGTAGAAGCCTCGATTTATGTTTCGTCAGCTCCTGTGACACTGCCCCATCAATATTGTTAGCTCCGGTGCCGCTGATGAAATTTGTTCCTCACCACCCACTTTTACATCTCAGTATCGAGAAATGAAACGTAGGAACTCATAACTATGATAGCATTATTACCTTTTTTTTGAATCGTATTTTTGACGGTATAGGATAGATCAACATGATCCCAATATGACTATACTTGTAGACCGTCTTCCTTGGCAGACTGCTGAACTTTGCAGACTGAAAAGTCAAAAGAAAGCCGCTCTGGGAAGGTATTCGAAGAACAACACTGTACTGCTGCGGAACCATAACATAAGATTGAACAAGATGTATAAAAGCGTTGGAGGGAGGTGCTTTAATAGTTATCGGGCGGGCATCCAACGAAGGCTCGAATCCCACCCTAAATCCTTTTGGAATTAGGTCAAACTACAGCGTAAGGAGTATGGTCTTTCTTCGTCAATGAAATAGAATGGCACGGTAACCTTCGATCCACAAGTCATATGCGACCTGTCTGCCTCAAAATTTGCTAGCATTTCCTCTTACGAATGGCCTTCTGACAGGCAGATAACATCGGCATCTATTAACACTCAATCTTCAGGTTTAGTTATGCCCGATATCACCGTTGATGATGATTCCATTTTAGCAGCAGCACGTAAACTGAAACCGTCAACATGCTTAGGACCTAACTGAATTCCGTCGCTCTTTTTTAAAAGTGCATTAATAGCATGCTCATCCCTCTACACAAGATTTTCAACCAGTTGCTTTCGGACGGAGTGTTTCCTCTATGATGGAAAAAGTCCTTCAGGCCTCCAATTCTTACAAAAAGTTATAACGGGTGTCCACTAAAAAATGAGAATGATTTCAATACTTTTCCATCAGAACAAAAACGGCCGCATAGAAATGTCACTTTAGATGAATGAATCGTTGCACTCTCCAGAAAATTTTCATACACTCTTATTTCACTCTAACATGTTCAGTCGTGTTCAGCATGCCGTCGAAACAGGAAGAACTGCGCGCGCGCGTTGGACAATTCTTTCGAGCGACGAAGATCGTGGAAAAAAATACACGGTGGACCATTTTTGTCGTGAAAAAGTTCCGGTATCCACCGTATACCGTATCCTGGCATGCATGAGAGTAACCCGGAAGAAAGGTTGCGGCCGTCCAGCGAAAATAATGAATGAGAAAACGCTCCGCTCGCTGCGCAGCATGTTCAACAACAAGGATTCGGTTAGTCAACGGGAAGCAGCCCGAAAGTTCCATTGTTCGAAGTCACTCATCTGCAAGACGCTAAAGAAAGAAGGAATAGTGTGTAGAAAGAAAACCAGATCCCCAGAGTACACAGATGAGCAGATTCAAACCGTGAAATCCCAATGCCGCTGGATGACTCGGAATTACGGCGGAAAATCTTTCGTTCTGGACGACGAAAGCTACTTTCCTCTTTCGAAGTCTCAGATACCGGGAAACGACCGATTCTACACTAAGGACAAATCTACTACTCCTCCAAAAGTAATGTATAAGTTCAAGCACAAATTTGAATCGAAGGTTATGTTATACATCGTAATATCCGATAAGGGTATTTCCGAAGCCGTGGTTCAAACCAAGCGGTTTGGCCATCAACCAGGAGGTGTACCAAAGAGAGTGTTTGCAGAAAATACTCATCCCATTTCTTAAACAACATCACTCGGATGGCAAATACGTGTTTTGGCCGGACAAGGCATCATCGCACTACGCAAAAAAAACGCTAACGTTTTTGGAGAGCCAAAATATACCATATGTCCCAAAGACCGGAATCCGACAAATTTGCCACAGTGCCGTCCTATCGAGGATTTCTTCGGTCTTTGAGCTCCATGGTATACAAGGATAATTGGAAGGCCAAGAACACCAAGCAACTTACCAACAGGATCAAAAGCTGCATCCGAAAAATCGATGTGGCTGCCGTCCAACGGTCATGTTCCAGCATAACGACTAAGCTGCGCCACTGGCGGACCACGGACCATATGACAATATTCACTAAACTTAGTTTGAAGATTTAAGTTGACCCTTTTAATAAAATAAATCAGTTTGAACAAAACTTCACTGGTATTTTTTTCCTGACCCATTCTTTTCGTTCTCATTATTTAGTGGACACCCGTTAGGACAGATGTCGACAATTACCGTCGGATATCCTTATTGTGCGCCGTGACCAAACTCACCGAGCTAGTTGTGATAGACCGACTGTACGTCAAACCTATTCTGTCTCACTGCTTACATAACAGCCGTACTTTATTTGGGCCTTCCGTTAGCATTCGACAAGATTATTCACCAAATTGCTGTAGCGAAGCTTGCAATGCATGGAACACTTTTGAATCGGTTCCATTCTTATTTGATTGGTCGTCACTCGCAAGTAGTCATTGGTGAATCCACCTCAGCATCATTTCCTATCACTTCAGGAATTTCACAATGCAGTCATCTTAGACCACTCATCTTTCTTCTTTACTTCAACGATGTGAGTGCATTTCCGGCTGAACTGAGACTTTCTTTTGTGGACGACTTCAAGCTTTAGCTCAATATTCGCTCAGACGCTGAAGCGCATTTTCTGCAACAACAATTGAACTTCTTCGTTGATTGGTGCCAAAGGAATCGTATAACCGTTAATCCTGAAAAATGTTCGACTATTACGTTTTCTCGCTGGAATAGTTTCGGAGAGAGTGCATTCAGATCAAGGACTTGGGAGGTATTCTTAACTCCCAATGGATATACAAGCAACAAATGTCATTTAAAGTGAACAAAGCTTCGAAAAACCTAAGGTTTATTTTCCGACTAACTAAAGGGTTCACCGACATTAACTGTTTAAATGCGCTCTACACAGATAAAAAGAAACATTGAATTTTCTGCGTTATCTAATGCACATAAAGGGAATGCTAGATTTGGCAGAAAATAATGGAATATTTCATGTAAATTAAGGTCAGATAACGCCTGAATCTAGCCTGTTGTATGAAATATTGCAAACTATTCCGTTGTTTACGCCTCCTTTGTCTTGGAATTAAACGAGGGACAATTTTACGCGCCAGTTACAATTCATTTTTTTTCCTGTGCACTGTGCGCTGGTTCGTTTGACTTTGGACTTTCGACTGTTTGGAACCCTGACTACCAAACCGAATCGAGAGAATAGAATCAGTTCAACAACGATTTATTCGGTTCGCACTTTGGCGGTTGCCATGGAATGATCCACTTTGTCTGCCAAGCTACGAGAATCGGTGCCGACTAATTAAGCTGGATCAAGGGGTGGATCGCTCAGCACAATTTTCTCCTGCGCTATTTTTTTTTTTAGTGTGGCAACAAGCGTTGCAATGTTCTGGGAGTTCCCGTAATGTGCCGAAGGTGCTGATGTGTTGACAGCCCAAATTGTTATTTTCTGCTGAGTCTGGCAACCAGGCAAATGCATATTGGCAAGGTTGCTGGTTTCATATTTCTATTTGCTCATCTGTCAAAAGTGTGCCTCAGTGTGCCACACATGTGGAATGGATTGAAAATCAAAGTGCCGCTGTTAGGAAACATATTCGTCTATGATGTAGAAGGAGATGTTCGCTCATCACCATGAGGCACCAAGAGTGAACAACAATGTTTTTGGCTACACCCAAAATAAAAAAGCAAGATTGTAATGCAATTTCGCATGATTTGGTTTCATTTCTCGTAATGGATCGCAACTTGGAGAAAAAATGCAACATTGGTCGTGGGCAAAAAAGCAACACATCAATTCGATTAGAAAAAATTAATGTGTGCGTGAGGTTGTACAGATTGATTAGTAGTAGTAAATTCGATGGCTCACAAAAAAAAAAGATAATGATCCGCTACTGAGAGTCGAACCGCGACCGGTAGCATGACGGCTCTTCATTGTAACCATCCAGGCACCATAACAAGTTGAGGTGAACGGCATAAAAGTCCTACAGTTTCTTCGGTTTTCGAGGCACCAACGTTACAACAATGAAGCAAATTTCGGTCGCACACACTTACATGGCTTCTGTTTGTTTCATATAAAACTCATGGTGACTTGATGAGAAGAGCGATAGGACGGGTGAAGACGAGGGCAAATAAAAATAGAACGCTTGACAGCGGAATAGCAACAGTGGTATATATGCGTAGCGGCGTTCTGTGCCATTGTCTCACCCATATTGAAGAGATTGTTGACGATTGAACAATAACCAACGGTTGCTGCGACTGTCGAGGCACTGGGCACTTAGCGATAACCGCTTGCACACACACTTCGCATGGCTAACTGTTTATGCCATAAAAGCTTTGTGGATCATGATGGGCAAAATTGCTCTTTTCAGAATCACGCGGATTTCCTCAAAGATATGATTGCAAAAACAGCACTGGCATTTTTTGCCACAATTTCGTCTCTTTGGGTGTAGAATTAAAGATATGAAGAGAAAGTTTTGATAGTTCCGCTAGTGTGCGGCAGGCTTGAAACATAGCAGATGTTTTAGGAAAATTGAGCGAAAAGGGCATGTGTACAGTGGTACTCGAACCAACGACATTTTTGCCTAACATCCCACTGCGGGGTAGGTTAAAGCACGGACTAAATCCGCCACTTCAACAAGCAAAAATTTCCGGTTGGAAGACGCTCATGTACCACTGTGGCTTGTATAGATTGTTCTAGCGATCTATTGTGTGCATTCTGTTTACTGATGCGCACATGGGAAGGAACCTCTCCTTTTTGGGTTTGTTTTGAATCGCTACCGACTGACGATCACTAAAGTTTTTCTCGTCGTCTCCAACGTAGAGACCTCGGAGAGAAACACCGTGAAGCGATGCGATACTGATCCCCACCAGTATAATTAATGGTTACCACCATTTATGGTTTCACATACATTAATTGTTATGTTATATATTCTCCGTGCGAGGAGTAACGATTATGATGTAGTGGGATGTTAGGCAAAAATGTCGTTGGTTCGAGTACCACTGTACACATGCCCTTTTCGCTCAATTTTCCTAAAACATCTGCTATGTTTCCAAGCCTGCCGCACACTAGCGGAACTATCAAAACTTTCTCTTCATATCTTTAATTCTAGCCAAAAACATTGTTGTTCACTCTTGGTGCCTCATGGTGATGAGCGAACATCTCCTTCTACATCATAATCGTTACTCCTCGCACGGAAAATATATAACATAACAATTAATGTATATTCGTCTAGTTTGTGAGACATCGTGGCTGACACAATGTTCTGAGCGACTTACCCTTGGGCTGAATACTCTAAGTACACCCAGAAATGTTGCGAAGGCTCTTCTAATTGCATGAAATTGCATGAAAATGCATGTTTATGTCTATTTGGAGAATGGTCAGATGATGATACTAGAAACATAAACGTTGATCAAGCCCACCCGTTTAATTCAGAGGTCTTATTTCTGAGCTGAATATATTTTGCCATGTTGTTCCATGTAAAATGCCCCTAGTGTCACATCCACAGACGATCGATGATCTTTCAAAACCATATCCTGTATTTTCGCTATGATTTCTGGGGTTGATGCACTTTTTGGACGTTCTGACCGTAGTCCGTGGATCATCTTCAACGCTAGTACGGCCACGTTAAAACTCCAAAACCCATCGGTGAACGATCGGAAATAAATGAGAAGACTCCTGATCGCGCACGGGCGGGGATCCTACGTTGTGTATTATTGATTTAAATGAAATAAAGAACACCGGTTGTTCAGCCGTCCTGCCATGGCGGAGACATAGGAGATACTGCTTTATTGCGCTTTCTTATTGTCTAGTTGAAGCAGTACAGTGGTTTGGGTAATAGAACATATTGACGGACGTTGTCCAAACAACTCCTTTAATACTTTCACCATCTTTGCTTCGATCTAAGTAGGCGATAACCTTCCGAAACAAAGAATTTAATCACTTCAGAATGTTCGAATTTTTACACTGTTATAAAAGTACACTGACACGAAAAAGGAGTAGGCTACGCTTCGAATTTGACGTCTCGTTTTATTTGTGCTTTGTAAAATTTTCAACTTTTACTTTGTTTACTAGTTATATTTATTCCAACATTAATTAGCTGTTGAAACTGAAGTGCAAGTGAATGTAAGTTTTAGTACCAACGTTTTCCTCGAAGACTATCAAATTATTACCCAGAACAGGGAAGAATTGATGCGAGGACCTGGCCAGGTGTTGTGCAAAGAGAACGATTGATGAAGAGCCTGTCACACCCAAGTTCTTCTAGCGCTTCCATCGTCTCTTCAACAGCCAACCCAGGAAAGTGTATAGTCGGAAAATGCTATGCTATGCTTTGCTGTTATAAAAATACACTGATACGTCAACTACAAATGGCTTGTAAACCAAAAATGAAAGGACAGATCAAAATGACATTTTGAGTACGTTCCATAATTGAAAATCACGAAGTTTATACCGGTCTTTCCGAAGACCACGATATAAAACTTACGGTGATCATCATCATTGTAGCAATTCAACTGACACCATAGCCATAGCCATAGCCAAATACCTTCACAAGAGATGAGAGAAGCAAGCAATGAAGGCTGCAAAATCCGTGATGACCCTCGACGTGTAAGAAAGAAGAACGCCAAACCGACCACTACCACTCCCTGACCTCAGGAGAGGGTTGTCCTTCGGGAACTTAGTGTAGGATATCTACAATTATAATTAGGGAAGCTTAAAGGCGTACAAGAACAACGTCTTGTAAAAAAAAACAAATCCATTCATAAGTCAGTCTTCCAAAGCATCGTGCATAAGATGAAACCCCATGAAATTCTTACGTTTATTTTCACAAGCTTTTCTCCAGAATTCTACCAACTTTCAGTCCTGCAGGAGCACCAAATGACCGAAACCAGGTTTCTTCTCTAAAGGGTATGAAACACCGAATTGCATGACGGAAAAAAAGCTGTAGAAAATTACCTAGTTGACCGTTCCTCTTAACTCCACTCATTAGGTTCTGTACAACATCTGGCTGCAGCTTTTTCTGTGCAGAAACCTACTTTTTCTTCATGTCTTCCTCAGATTTGACCACCTTGGGATGCATCCGTAGTGCTTGCTTCATAATAGCCCAGCATTTTTCGATGGGCCTTAGTTTCGGTGCGTTGGGGAGGTTCATATCCTTGGGTACGAAAAAGAGCCCGTTGACTTCGTACCACTCTAGGACAATATTTGAATAGTGACACGAAGCTAGATCCGTCCAGAAGATCGTAAGGCCCTCGTATTGCTTCAACAGAGGAAGCAGACGCTTCTGTAGATACTCCTTGAGGTACATCTCCCCGTTTACAGTCCCGGTAGTCACGAACGGCGCACTCCGTTTAACACAAAAGCAGATCATGTATTTTTTAGCGAACTTTGAAAATTAAGGCTTCCTTACTTCCTCCGGAACATTAAACTTGCGCAGGGCGGTAAAAAACAATAGCCCCTGAAGCTGCCGGAAGTCCACCTTGACGTAAGTCTCATCATCCATGATGAGGCTATGAGGCTTCGTCAGCATCTGGGTGTACAGTTTCCGGGTACACCGTATTTTGCCATTCGTCACGATTTTAGGCCTTCTGTACTTTGTACGTATGCAGTCCCTCCAGATCTTTGGCTTTCTGAACGAAAGGCTTGGATAGATTTAACTTTTTGGCCACATCCCTGAGCGAAGCTTTGGGATTCCGCTTAAACGCTTTCACGACACGCTTGTGATCCTGATTACTAATAGATCATCCATTCTGATCGCAATTTCTTCTTCGGTTCGATGCTCAGAGTTTTGTAGTAATGTTTAAGCATACGATCCACCGTTGACGGCACTATTGACGAATTTCACTCCAACTCGTCTTCGTGATTGGCAGCACCCTTTTAGGATTGGCCAGAATCCTATAAAACTTTGTGAGTGGGTAGACTTTGTCTTTTCTAGCAACTTTGCATACTTTGTTTTTTTTTTAATTTATCTAGACTATCATTTGAAATAGCCGTAAGTTTTTTGATCGATTTATTTTAAATCAACATAACTGAAAAGTGAAAAGACTTTAAAAAAAGTGATGTATGGGTAAATTTTTCAAACTAGTCCTAATTTTTATGAAAAACAAAAGAAAAAATTGTAAATAGATTCTTACACGCTAAAATAAAACTTAAAATTTAGAGCCTATTTGCAAAAATGGCTATCTTCTGATTGGACGAAATTTTGTTTTAATATAAGCAAAATAATTGTCTAAAACTTCGCCATGCATCGCGAGTTTAGATTTATCACAATTTTTCCCATACCTTGTACTTAAATGTACACTTTAGGTTCTGTTTTACTGATGTAAAGGGAAATTGTTTTTGAACCTTTTCAAATGTATGTTTAGATGATTATAGTTTTTTACCAAATGTTCAATACATTCAATTCTTTATGACTGCTAAATATGATTGGGTTCCATAGGGGTGTTGCAAAACAAAACTAGACAAGTTTGCGGGATACACGGTAAATATAGGACGTGAAAAAGTTGTTGTGAGAACATTTTTTTTCCTTAAAAGTACCTATCTTGCAATGCATGACGAGCTTTCAGATAATTATATCGCCTTTATTAAGAAAAAAATGTCGTCCAATTCTAAGATAGCCATTTATTGCAAATTGACTTTAAATTTTAAAATATTTCTTTTAGTGTGTAAGAATCGATTTCAATTTTTTTACAATTTGTTTCATAAATGCTAAGACAATTTCCTAAAAGTCACCCATACCTTACTTTTTTGTAAGTCTTTTCCCTTTTGACTTATGCTGATTTAAAAAAAATCGATCAAAAAACTTATGCCCTTTTCAAATGGTAGTCCAGATAAATTTTGAAAAAAACAAAGTATTCAAAGTTGCGGATTTTCGGGTGACGCCTTTTATTTTCAATTTTCGAAAAACTGACAGCGATAAAAACTCAACAAAATAAAACACTCTAAATTACTTCTACCCAAATTTTCAAGAGAAAATACCCAGTGGCAAATTTTATAAAGCGTTTTTTTCCTTGATGCAATTTGATGTGCGACACCCGTTATGCTCTTTATTTCGTACCGAAAGATGATGATCTTGATGACGCCAGATCTGCAAACAACTGATATCTGAATAGTCGCTGTCAAAGATTGACAGAGGTGGCAGCAAATTTGCTTAAAATAGTGATTGAACCTGTTTTCGTTTCAATTTCGTCTTCTCCATCGCTTAGGAATTAGTTTTGAGCTCAGCTGAAGGGTAGCATGTCAACCATCTTTCCTGTATTCAAATAGGCTCACCCTAGTAGACATGACCATAGTCGTTTCGTGATGGACGTACCGATCGAACCTAGCAAACCCAGAAGCGGATAATTTATCATGGGTCGGGGGAGAACTATCAATCAATCACTAACCCATCATCCACCATGAAGTTGTATTAGATTTCGAATTTCTTTCATCTCTTGTGATAGCGGAGAGCAGTGTGGCTAGGCCACCCGGAATTAAGATATCAAGGTTGCATGTTTTCGGAGGGTTAATGGGGCATGGGAGAATTTCTCGCGTAACTTGCCGCACGCGATCCAATTATGTGGCTCGGAGGAGGACGCAAAGAACGAAGACGACGACGTGTGAGAGAAAGAATCGTTTGTAATTATGTTGTGGAACGACGGTTTCGTTGAATGTGGTTTGCTGCGCTTTGTGACCATTGGATGCGTGGCTGGTGGCTATATCGGGGAGCTGCATCCTGTGCCAGTAGACCGTAAACTATGAGTTAATGAGACATCCCAATCGAAACATTGAATCTAAACCAAAACAACCCATATACATTCAACCAACCGCGTTAAACTCACCCCTCCTGAGGCTGAAGAAAAAAAAACCTCAACCGCTAAACGTGCTTATAACAGTGAAATGTTAAGTTCTACAAACTCTCTCCACCCCCAGACAGACTCAGCTAAAGAAACTCCGCGTTGTCATTTATTTTCCATCTCGGCAGCACTAAATCTTCTTAACTGACACGCTTGATAGTCGCTTCTGGGTAATAATCATATTAAAATTCACCACCCCTTCCACCCCATCATCTGCCAGCTTCCGTGGCGTCGCGGCCTCGAGCAGAGACTCGTCCCTCCCGGGGCGTTCGAAAGCCGAGAGTGCTGCTACAGCACGAAAACTTGCTCCACATCCCTCATCGTCATTTTTGTCGCCATCATCATCATCATCATCCGTAATCAATCACAGTTGTGTTCGATAGAAATTTCCTTTCCTCAGCTGAGGAGGGTGGCTGAATATCATCATCGTCGGCGGCATCATCAGTCATCAACTACAATAGCGATCGCTACAGGAAAGAAAAAAACCACTTCAAGGCGTAATAAACTTTTGAATTATGGTACTTTGAGTTCCTGGCGGATGGTTATCTGGGCGCGCTGCTGAGAAGTGGATTTTAATACCCGTAATGAATGGAATTACTATAAAATACTCCGCGCTCGGCCTGCTAGGATTTTCCCGCTGATCGCTAACGAACGCCTGTTTGCCGAGGGAAAGCAAATTTAGCTGAACAGTTGAGCAAACAGATGCAGCATTTCCCGAGCGTTGAAAATCACCTCACGCGAGATCCTGGTCACTTTTAGCATTTAAATAATTTATCACCTGTGCCTGTTGTGAGTTTAGTCGGTGTTTGCCCGGTTGGTCGGAGAGAGGTTGGTTGATTTATTACCTGTCCTTTTCGTAACGTCTCCTCGACGACAGCAAAAGAAAAAGCCTCGGAAGCCTTGGCGCAGATGTCCTGCCTTTGTTTGGATATGAACTTTGAGGCCATTTTAATCGGGATGATGATTTACCTTGTTGTTTCTGGTTGCAATATTTTCTTTTTTCAAGGGTGCCATCCAAAACCAGATTGCGACGGTGAGAGCCAATTGAAGAGGAAAAATTCTGTTCTGGAGTGTCTATTTTTCATTCAGAAGACTCTCAGCCGTTTTCAAGTTTTCATGAACTTGGTTTTGAAAATATCAGCATGAGCATGAGCATGATTGACCGCCCGAGGTTGCTAGTCCGTTATTGCCAGATCCGCTGTTATTTCACAGACAACCAACCAATGATTCTTGCGACTAACATACATCTTCAATGTGTAAAAACTGATGCTCCCAAACTAAGGCAAACCCGGACCCGGCCCCGTCCGAATGCAGGTCAAGTAAGGAAAGGGTACACCCAAAATAAAAAAGCAAGATTTTAATGCAATTTCGCATGATTTTGTTTCATTTCTCGTAATGGATCGTAACTTGGAGAAAAAAGCAACACATCAATTCGCTTTGAAAAATTCAATGTGTGAATGAGGTTGTGTAGTGTATTAGTATTAAGTATAAGATTGAAGTCCGGAAGTTCATTGGCTCACACAAAAATAACGGTCAAAACTTCGCAACCCAAATTCGAACCGAGGCCGCCTGTGATTGTTGCCTAGATTGTTGCCAATCAGCCATTGTAACAAGGTGAAATGACTGGAATAAAAGTTCAACAGTTTCTTCGATTGTTGAGGCATTCGGCGATATAGTCAATGAGACAAATATCTCTCACACACACTTGCATGGCTTATTTCATAAAGAAGGGCAAACCTTGAATAGAGGAAGATCGGAGTGTGATGACGAGTGAAAATAAAAAAGAACACTTGACAGCTCAATACCAACAGGGGCCAATAGCGTTACGGCATTGTCTCATCCATATTGAAAAGTTGTTGACGGTTGAACAAAGATGGCTGCTTCGATTGTCGAGGCACTAAGCATTCAACGATACATTTCAAGCAGAACAATGAATTAGGTCCTAAGTAACACTGCGAGACTCTCTTCATCAACTTTCTCGTTCCGTTCCTACGGTTATATAGAAACATTTTCAAGTGTATTTCCAACACAAAGTAAGGTAATATAAAGTGTAATTATGGATCCAATAAGTCAAAAACATCAGCAAATCGTTTAATAGACAAACTTTTAACGAAAGAAAAAGTCGACGAAGAGAATATCTCAATGTTACTTAGGACCTAATACATTGTTCAGCTTGATTTGTTTCGAGAAATCTGTGTGCTGCCAACCTCTTGCACACACTTGTATGGCTTCGTTTATACCATAAAACGCTTTGTGAATCATGATGGGCAAAATTGCCTTTTCTGAATCATGCGGATTTCTCAGGATTTGAGTGCAAAAATTGCCATTGCATTTTTTGCCAAACCTCGAACTTTTGCGTGTAGGAATATGTTGAAGTTATACTCACTTTATTGAAAGCCTCGGAATCCACTGCACTTCCACGAGAAATCATCGGGTTACGTTTTGAGTTAACGATAAGCTGTTGAGTGAAAAAAATTGAAAAATTAGTTCCGATTTCCGATTTGAACCGATTCAAACCAACAGTAAGGATGCTATTGGGGCCACTCAGAAAGTGTGATGGTGGTTTTCATTGGGAAACTAGAAAATGTTTAATAAGGCTTCTTCATTTAGAATCGGAACAAACTTTTGCTCATATTATGGCGCTCCTGAGTGGACGGATTTGGAAGTTGGCGCCCGTGTCGGGGATTTTGTCAACTTCACGTATTTATTTTTGACATTCCGCAAACCGACTGTACTTTGTAAACAATCAACATGGAAGCCGAAAGAAGGAAAAATTATGGACAGTTATTTGGAAAATCCATTGTGGTCTGCATCTGCGATGGCTAGACTAAGCTGAAATTGCCCAGAAATACCGTATGGCGCGTTATCAAACGGTATAGAAACATTGACGACGATTCGGAAGCCTCAAGACAATTAAGAAGGTCCCAATCTGTGTCGGACCGTGATTTGGCCAGAAAATTCGGTGCTGCCGCACGGTACCGTGAGAGAACTCGACTCCGGGAAGAGATCGAGTCGTATCGAGCAAGCAAACAGCCAAATCGGCACCATAAAACAGAATAGTGTGGCCAAAATCCGTGCTCGAAGCTATACGACCAGGTGCTGACCAAGTTCGACGGGTATCTGTCTGATGCACGATGAAACCTATGTCAAGGCTGAAAGCAGGCAAAATCCCAGGTCAAAATTTGGCTTGGCAACGGCTCTGGAGGATGTTCAGCCAAATTTAAATTTGTGTTTGTCGACAATTTGCACGAAAATTCATGATTTGGCAGGCCATATGTAGCTGTGGCAAAAAAGCGAAAGTTTTCGTTACAAATAAGACAATGACGTCGGAACTATACCAAAAAGTGTCTCAAAAACGAATTTTGCCGTTCATTCCGATTCACGACCATCCCGTAATGTTTTGTGCGGATTTGGCAAGCTGTCATTACAACAAAGTCGTTCAAGAAATGAGTATACAGAGAAAGAGGTCAGGTTGTTCGAAAACCTTAACCCACCAACTGCCCCGAGTTCCGCCTATTGAGAAATACTGGGCAATCATGAAGAGAACTCGAGGCAGAGGAAAGGTTGTCAAATACATCAATCAGATGAAGACCTGGTGGAATAAGATAGACTAAATCGATGGACGAAGAAGGTGTGTGCCGCCTAATGAGCCGTGTTACAGGAAAAATTCGAAATTTCTTCGAAACCGTGACGAATAATTTTATCCGTTTTTTTCTTAAAAAGTATGAAGAAAACGCTACATTTGTAAAAAAAATCTTGAATTCAATAATAAATAACTGAAATACAGGCAATTGTTTTTGTTCCAATTCTATCTGAAGCAAGCTGTAATGCTGGAAACCCGATTTGAACCGATTTAAACCAACAGTAATAGTACGTTCCCTCTGAGCTTATATTACATGATTTAGAGTATCTTGATATCAAATAGTATGTAAATTAATTCCAGTGAAACCTAGATGCATAGTTGCTGATATCAAGATGCTCTATATTACGTAATAAAAGCTATGTTAATGTATTGAGACGCTACTACAAGGTATGATTGGAGCTACTCAAAAAAATGTATTAATAATTCTAAAAGCCGATTTTGACCGGTTTAAACTAACAGTAAGGATGCTATTGGGTCTAGGCATGAAGGTGTGATGGCGGTATTTTATTGGAAATCAAGTTAATTCATTTCAACGCCTGAGAGCCAACTGGATCGATCTACACCAACAGTACGGATGGCGCTGTGAGTCAATGTGGTTTATTTGTTTCCAGAAAGAGGTGACCTGACGAGCATAGCAAACGAATAATTTCGGTCACAATAAACTATGTGCTCACCACCGACCCATCGTACCCGGCGAACCATGACTTCTCATGCTCACTCGATCATTCGCGCAACGAACAATAGGCAATCGAAACAATAGACAAAACGCTACGCCAGTTTACAAAATATTATGGGACAACGTATCGACACAACCGATTGAACCGATTCAACTTATGGTCGACGCAAACTTCTTAAAAAAGGACATATAGATTCAATGCATAGTGGGCAAAAATTGATCCAAAATCCCATTAATTTAGACGGTGCAAGGTAGGAGTCCTGAAAAATAGCTTATCTTATGGGACAATATGCGGGAAACCGAATGGTGTTGGTTTCATTTATAATTGACCACAGTAAGTTGCCCATTTCACCCCTCATTTTAAATGCACAGTAGAATTATTACCCAAAAACTAAACTTTGTGCTACTATATTGAACCCAAATGCACTGTTAATTTGCAAAAAAGCTGAAGAACTGTATGAACAAATTTTACTTTG
>JASCZW010012869.1:0-27223 GCA_034211315.2 Aedes japonicus
ATAATGCGCTGTGGGGAATCGGGATGCGACGCTGCTGTTCAATAACATCCTGGTCTCGTTGTAGCCGGTACAGATTTCCATTAGCTCTTCTAGCGTTCGTGGTCTAGCTGCCGTCACGATGGCTGCATAATTCTCATTCATGTTCTTCTTCACCAGAAAGAACTTTTCCTCTTCGGGAATTGGCGGTTCAACAAATCTGAACAATGCCGAAATGTCACGATAGAACTTTGCAAATGTTTCGTTGGTTCCTTGGAACCTAAAGCTGGCTTCCAAACGTAGGATTTGCGAGTAACCGCTTGGTAAAAACTCTCGCCGGATCTCCCGCTTGAAGGCTTCCCATGAATGCAGTAATCGGTGTGATGTTGCACGTGCGTACCAGTCGAGAGCGTCTTCCTGAAGTAGGTGCTTGATGGAACCCAGCAGCGTCTCATCGTTCATACCCTCTGATCTGGCAAATGTCTCAACGCGATCCAGGAAAACGTTGAGTGAGGTAGTGTCCTTTTCGCCTCGGAACTTGAACGGCCAATTGTGTACTGCCTTCAGCATCCTTCTTTCGTCTTCCCTTCTTGCTGGCTGTGGTCTCTCTTGATGAAGCAAACGATTCAGTAAGTCATCCCGAATTCTGTGATACTCATCCCTCGCTTGCGTGTCTCTAGCTCGAGCGGCTCTTTCATCTTCTTCTCTGGAACGTGCGTCCCTGGCTTGTCTGGCTCGTGTTTCCCATACTTCTGCTTCGCTTGCTCGTATTCCGCTTGCTTCTGCTTCAAATATCTGAATCTCTCCTGTTTCATGCTCATAGACATTGTATGCTGGTGGTGGTGACCCCTGCGGACGGTCCGGTAATGATCTCCGGTCATTCCTACCACTGCGACGATCTTGCTGTGAGTTTGACAGTAGCTGACTTCGCCCGGTTGACAACGAGAGCGATCGTGATAAAGCTGATGATGACGGTGGAGTTTCTTCTTGATGGTGTGTCTGTTCAGTCGGAGATGCCGAAATGTCGCTTCCTCATACAGCTCCTTGTTCCCGTTCTATAGTCCTACGTACCGCTCCGGTTGAATTCACTTCCTGGTTCACTGTTGTTTCACTTTGATTTACACCGTTTGCAGAACTGCGTAACACATTGACAACCTTGTTGAACAACACATCTACGTGCATCGTTACTAACGTAATTGTGTCTTTCAGTTCAACAGGGGGATTAATCAGACGTAATCGGTTTTGATAATGTATCAGTCGCGAATGAATTTGATGTAGAGCATTTATGTTGTTTGAATGAACGGCCGTTTCCGTAATGAAATGTAACTTTTCGACTTGAAGTTGACAAACTTCAATGTTGGCTTGAGCACTCATTACATGCTCACAGCTTGTAGGAATAGTGTCTCTTAAGGACTCTTCCTGTATTAGTGCTTTGAGGCGGAGCACCTTTCCACGGTGTGTGGTGGGTCCTAAGTTAACAACATGGCGTAATGCCAGCTCAAAATTAATTTCCTCATCGCTTAGATGTGTGTAATCCATCTTAGCTGTATGCGTAAAGGTTAAAACTATGCACAAAACCAAATATTACAAATTACAAACCAAAAATATCGCTAACGGTAGTTCAAAATGTGTGGATTTTTAAGTTGGGCGCCAGTGTTGCGATTCCGGTTAGCAGATAGAGCAATCTACCATAAGCTAGCAAACACTAAAAAACAAACGCACCAACACAAATCAATTAGGACATTTATCCGTACTTTATTTACTCCCACATCCCATCAAATCTTTTCCCATTTTCCTGATTCATTTCCTTTCTCCTTTCTTTCTCTCTCTTTCTTTGGCCAATTTCCACTAAACCCTTCTGTCCACTGCTAACATGCTTTCTACTACTTTTCTTCTTTACGTCTTATCTCTTTCTTCATGTTTTTCCTTCAGCGCTCTGACCATCCGCCACACACGTGGTTCGGAACGTACTCACTCAGTTCCTGCCTGCTGCTATCGTCTCCGTAAAACGACTTGCCAGACGACCTCGCTAGTTCCTGCCCGCTGCTATTGTCTCCGTAAAATGACTTGCCAGACGGCCTCGCTAGTTCCTGCCCGCTGCTATTGTCTCCGTACACCGACTTGCCAGACGGCCTCGCTAGTTCCTGCCCACTGCCATCGTCTCCGTGGAATGGCTTGCCGGGCGATCTCGCCACGTCCCCGAAACCAAGTGTGGTTGCCTGCACGGCTCCTGCGTCGCTGGCTTTGCTTTCCAGTCTTCGAATGTGCCGATCGGTCACCGCCCGTCGTGCGCGTCCACCTGCGAGCGAAAATCCAAACCAAAAAAACGGCCCTGAAGGGCAAACTCCGTCACCATTTGTGATGCAAAAATAATGTATCACACTAACCCGTTGTGGGGTCGTTTGCTGCTCCTGGTGTTGCCTCCGGTTTGCCAGGGTGTTCAACCACCGTTGCAGGGTGTTCAACCACCGGTGATAATTTCCACTTACGGATAATATTAAATTTCACTCGTGGTTTGATAAAGCAGCGTTGCCACAATGGCGGATTGACGTGGAATGATTTTTTTGTCTGCTTTCTGCGGACCGAGAGGAGGTATCGGATGTGTGTGTGTGCGTGTTTGATTTTCTCGCGTTGCTGCGCAGCGACTGAGCAGCACTGCTTGTGCATCGCCGCTCTCGAAGAGGCCTTTTTCTCGAAGGGATAACATTCAACTGATCAGTTGAGCGAGTGAGTTTGAATTGTCCGTTGGCGGTGTTAGGGATATTGTATTTTCTTGCTCACTTTTTACATATTTTAATATTCTCAATTCTACAACTATTTATCTACAAACCATAACGTAACAACATTCACCTCGATAGAACATCAATAATTCCTAATGAACAGTTTGGATTTAAAGCTGGACATTCAACATGCCACCAACTTCTGCGCGTGACAAACACTGTTAAAGAAGGTTTCGCTGCAAAGAAATCAATTGGAATTGTTCTGCTAGATGTGGAGAAAGCCTATGATTCGGTATGGCAAGACGCCGTTGTCTATAAGCTCCATAGATCCAACTGCCCATTGTACTTGGTGAAGCTCGTACAATCCTTCATCACAAAGCGAACTATCCGCGTGTCAGTGCGTGGAACGCTTTTTGGAAATCACAACATTCCCTTCGGAGTTCCACAAGGTTCAGTACTTAGCCCAACACTGTACAACATTTTTACAAGCGACACTGTTATGGTGAATGGAGTTGTTTACGTATTTTTTGCTGACGACACCGGTTTCCTTGCTACAGATGATGACCCTGTGATAGTGACCACCAAGCTCCAACACGCCCAAAACGAACTTGAGAAGTATCAAGGTAGCTGGCGAATTAATATAAACCCGAATAAGACTCAAGCTATTTTTTTCACACGAAGATGCGCTGCACATCATTTTCCGTCATCCATGATCAAGGTCTGTGGCACCCAAATTTCGTGGACCCACGAAGTAAAGTACTTAAGACTAACCCTAGATCAAAAGTTGCTATTTGACAAACATATCAACAAAAGCATTGGAAAGTCAAACGGGCTTATCAAATCCTTGTATCCGCTGATCAATCGAAGGTCTAGACTACAGCTGGCTAACAAACTACTGCTGTTTAAGTGTATCTTCCGGCCAATCTTCACCTATGGATGCCCTGTTTGGCACTGCTGCTCAAAAACACACCTTAACCGTCTCCAAGTGAAACAAAACCAACTGCTCAAGAAGATCCTTGGCCTACATCCGCGCTTCCCAACGGAAGAACTCCACGACATTGCTGAGGTAGAACGTCTTCAATGCTTCATCAATAGAACGACATCTTCCTTTAGGATATCGTGCGAAATTTCTTCAAATCCGCTCATAGAAGCTTTGCTTACATAGGCCTGTGATATTATTATAAGTAGATTAGGCACACTTCTAATTCGAAAGTTTTTTTTTAATTTTTTTTAATTATTTTTCCCTAAATCACGTTGATGATACCGTAACAAAAACACGCTTAACTATATGAACATGAAATGCTGCAGTTGTAAGATACTTCAAATTTCTGCACAGAAGAAATATGGTTAATCAAAATTGTATAATGATAAACTCAATAAAAACATTAAATAAAAAAAACAACGCTGTACGTTGTATGTCTGTACCAGGTATTATGCCTGGTACAGACATACAACGTACAGCGTTGTACTCCTTTAGTCTAGTACCTGTTTTTGAGTACTGAATTAATGCCTGGGACAGACATACAACGTACAGCCAACAATCAATATGCAACTAGCGATTCGAAATTGGTTCACTGTTGTAGAACCCCTAGGTCCGAAGTACACCTTGCAATTTGCACCTTGCAATAATTCTTGCGCTTTTCTGTACGTTTCGGTAGTTGCATAGACTAACTCATAATCCATTTGCTTCGGACTGGAGGCTGCTCTACGATCCCTCTTACCCGCTAATACTACCCAAAATCCCGGCGCATTCCCTACCCATGCTGCCAACGCACTAGCTGGCATCAAGCTTCCCACCTTTTCGTTGCCAGAGTTCGATGACGACTATAATCAATGGCTGGCTTTCCATGATACTTTTGTCGCTCTCATACACTTAAATGCTTTATGTTCCCGAAGCTCAAAAATTCCATTATCTCCGTACCGCCCAGTTAATATAGTCAATTGCAATGAGCTCTGCCAACTATTCCGTTGCTTGGCAGGCACTTCGCGCTACGCAAACGACTACTTGCTCAAAAAACGTCATTTGCAAGCACTACTAGATTGCCCCCGCATGAAGAGAGAATCTGCATACGGATTGCATAGTCTAGTAGATGAGTTCCAATGCCATACCAAAATTCTTCACTAACTTGGAGAGCCCGTCGACCAATGGAGCACAATGCTCGAACACCTGCTTTGCATTCGCCTTGATGATGGAACCCTAAAGGCATGGGAAGATTCCGCTTCTACCATTAATGATCTAGAACCGAGTTCTAGAATCGATGTCCGGCAACCAGCAGTCGCACAGTTCACCAACGTCAATAAGCCACATCCCTTCCAATCGCAGACCGTATTTCCATAGAGTTACTTCCCACACTGTCGCTGAAGAACAACAGCCCTATGCCTGTAGCCAGTATCATTTTCTCGTCAAATCCCTTGATCGAAATTAATCGCCTGTGCCAAAACTGTTTCCGCCACGATCACTTTGCTCGAAATTGCCAGTCCAAATATTCCTGTCGACACTACCAGAGAAGACATGATACCATGCTGCACAATGTCAACAACTTCAATGAATCCTCTTTTCAACAGCCTGCACAACGCCCCACCAATCAAGCTATTCATCGAACCAGACCTTCATCGAGCCGAAACAATACTTCATTCACAATATCCACCTATACATGCGCCAATTCATCTTCTCAAACTAGCAACCCAGCACCGACAACAAATTCAACCGTGCTGCTCTCCACCGTCGTGCTGCTAATCGTCGATTCGAACGGCTCCACTCACCCCGCACGCGCTTTGATAGATAGCGGCTCTTAATCCAACATAATGAGCGAGAGATTGTGTCAGTTACTGAAACTAAAACGGCGAGCAGTGAACATTTCAGTTCATGTTGTGGGTAAATCAGCTTCTAATGTGAGGCACAGCGTACACTCCTGCATTTGATCCAGAAGGAATGATTTCGCAATCGATCTGGATTTTTTGGTCCTCCCACGAGTCACCTATCAGCCGTAACATTCGCGGCCAATAAATGGCGTATTCCATAAGATTTGTTCTTGGCCGATCCTAGCTTCAATAAAACTGGGGCTTTTGATTTGCTACTAGGTACAGAACATTTCTATACTTTCGTCAACCCTGGTACTAGAATTGAGCAAGATCAGCAGCACATGCTAGTCGAAAGTGTTTTTGGGTGGATCGTCGTTGGGAGAAACCAAATATCGCCCGTTCCTGAGCTCGTTGCCTGTCACGTGTCCGTATCAGATCCCCTCCATGATGCGATTGAGGGTATCTGGAAAATAGAAGAAATCAAAAACAAGCCAAACTATTCCGTCGAAGAACAGCAATGCGAGACACACTTCATTAAAAATGTTACCCGAACCTCTGAAGGAAGATATATGGTCCGTCCCGATTGCGATCACATGCTGGGTGATACGAAAGCTATTTCTATGCGCCAATACCTTTCACTGGAGAGACGCTTGGACCGTGATCCAAACTTGAAGGAGGAGTACCAAAACTTTCTCGCCGAGTACCTATCATTAGGCCACCCTCGAATCGTGCAAACGAACCCGAGCCAACACAGGTTTCCTATATTCCGCACCATCCCGTCGTGAAGGAGTCAAGCACTACTACAAACGTCCGTGTGGTATTTAATGTATCAGTACACTTCACTACAGGATTTTCCCTAAACGATACCCTACAAGTAGTGCAAGATGAATTGCTCACTCTAATTCTTCGTTTCCGCAAGTACCCGGTTGCACTCGTCTCGGACATCGAAAAAAATGTACCGCCAGGTACTGGTTGACCCAAGAGATACCCCCAGCAAAGAATATGTTGGCTTTTTCAACCCGATGGTCCCATCGAAACCTGTGAATTGTTAACCGTGGCGGCTTCTTTTCTCGCTACTCGCACCCTAAACCAACTGTGTCAAAACGAAGAAGACAACTTCCCGCTCGGAGCACCAGCCCTGATGAAACATTTTTATGTTGACGACTTTATAGGTGGTTCCCAATCCGTCAGCGAAGCAGTCCAGACCAGGACTGAACTGAATGAGCTACTTGCTAAGGGTGGTTTCCAGCTCCGCAAATGGGCATCCAATGATCCACGTGTACTAGAAGGACTAGATCCGTCCCAAATCGAAAAAAAAGCTTCTCTGAATCTCGATACTGACAAGGCAATCAAAACCTTGGGCGTAAGATGGGAACCTGAACACGATAGGCTGAGCTTCGACATCACCACCATCGAGCCTAATAGCATAGACTAACTCACACTAACATAGACTAACATAGGAACACTAGTTTCGAATCAAAATAATAACAATATCTGACATGCATAATATCTTATTCTTTTACGGTAGTAGCAGAAGAGGGTGCATTCATACATTACATGGTTGGGATCGATAGGCTCTATCATAAATAACGCTAGTTGCATATTGATTGTTGCAAATAGCGCACCAACAAAGAGGACGATTCTTTCTGGCATATCCAATCATTTCGACCCTCTCGGCATTAGTGCACTAGTCATTATTCGTGCTAAGATGCTTCTGCAAGAGTTGTGGCTGCAACCATGTGGGTGGGACGACGAAATTCCTGATACTGTCAACCAGAAATGGGCATCCTACAGTTCCGATTTGAAAAGGTTATCATCCTTCGCCGTTGACAGGTACATCGTCCTGCCAAACTCCGCTATCGAGCTCCACACGTTCGCTGATGCATCGAGCAAGCATATGGCACTTGCACCTATGCCAGATTTATTTCCTGCGAAGGTCAAATCCGTGTTCATCTGATAACTGCAAAATCCAGAGTCGCTCCCCTCAAAAGCCTGTCAATTCTAAGGCTGGAACTGTCAGCCGCCGTGCTTGCCACCAGGTTATATGCAAAAATCCTCGAAGCTCTGGATATGGCTATATCTGCATCCTACTTCTGGTCCGATTCGTCAGTTACCCTCGAGTGGTTACGTTCTTCACCGCACGTTTGGAAAACTTTCATTGCCAACCGAGTATCCGAAATCCAAACCACCACCCACGGATCGCAGTGGAACCACATCGCAGGAACCCACAATCCAGCTGACCTGATAACGAGAGGAATGAAAGTGAGTGAATTTCTGAGCAGTGATCTTTGGCACCACGGTCCATATTGGCTTAGTCTGCCTAGGGAAAACTGGCCAACAACCACCAATGCGATCAACCATTCTGATGATGTTTTGGAGCGACGAGTCATGGTGGCGGCTGTGCAAAATCGACCAGCCGTGAATTAGATTTTCTAGCGAACTACATCCTACCAGCGACTGCTTCATGTAACGGCCTACTGCCTACGGTTCATCAATACCTGTCGTCAACGAGAATCATCACATCGACCAAAAGGAGGCGCTATACTCACCGTGGTGGAATTGTCCCAATCTCGGATGAAGCTTTTGAAGCTGGCTCAAATTGATTCGTTTGCTGAAGAAATCAGGGAATTAGGTAGATTGGGTAGAGGGAAACCAGTATCGAAACGTTCAAATTTGCGCCTATTGAGTCCATTTGTCGATTCAGACGGAATTATTCGAGTCGGGGGTAGACTAAATCTTTCAGAGCAGCCTTATCACACGAAGCATCCAATCCTACTTCCAAGTTCCCATCTTTTCACATGGTCTGTTGCTACCGATTACCACACTAAACTGTTGCACGGTGGCGGTCGTGTAACATTAGCAGCAATGCGTCAAGAATATTGGCCAATTCAAGGGCGAAGGTTGATGAACAGCATCATGAGCAGTTGTTTCCGATGTACGCGAGCATCTCTAACACCAGCAACTCAACAGAAGAATTACACCAAGCAGACCATTCACCGTTACCCATTGTATTTGAAACCGCCGCGTAAACGAGCATCAACAATCAAAGCATATATCTGTGTTTTGTGTGCTTTGCAACAAAAGCAGTTCATATCGAACTAGTTAGCAGCCTTTCCCCCGCTGCGTTCATACCAGCTTTTAGACGGTTCATTTCTCGCCGTGGTCGACCGACCCACATGTACTCCGACAATGGCAAGAATTTTGAAAGAGCACGAAACGAACTACGGGAGCTTTACCAACTAATTGAACGCGACAAGCAATCAGGAGAAATTGCCAACATCTGCGCGACCAACGGAATCCAATGGCACATGATACCACCGAAGGCCCCGCACTTTGGCGGCCTATGGGAGGCGGCTGTAAAAACAGCTAAAAAGCATTTGCACAGACAACTCGGTAACATTGTTCTATCCTTTGAGGACATGAGTATCATCCTTGCGCATATTGAGGCCTGCATGAACACGAGGCCTCTCACATCGTTGACTGAAATTGCGGACGATTTGGCGATCTTAACACCCTCGCATTTCCTCATCGGATCTTCGTTCTTTGCTGTACCAGAAGCCGACTTCACAACGAGTCCAAATGTTCTGGTATCTTTGGCGGACGGATTATCTGCATGAATTGCAGAAAGAAGCAAAACAATCTACTCCAATTACCGCCTACCAACCTGGGAGAATCGTAATATTGGTAGATGAGTCTCTACCACATGTAAGATGGCCGCTAGCAAGAATTAGTGCAACACATCCTGGAAGCGACGGATTAATTCGCATCGTAACTCTCCGAACCAGTTAAGGAACCATCCGAAGACCCATCACCAAGACATGCCTGCTTCCGTACGATGATGTTGCACCTAAAAATTGAGCAAATTAGTTCGAAGCTCGAAGAAGTTATAATTAAAATCGCTGATCAAAATTATCCGCATGTACGCTTTCAGACATTAGTAAATAATGGCGGAATAATATAAAGAGATCGGCCAAGACCGCCAAAACTAGGAAATTCGTTTCAGACAAATATAACAGACACAATGAAAGGATAGTAAAAACAAAATTCAATAATGTAGAACACATGAAAAGAATAAGGCGAACAAAAATAAATGAATTAGAAGAGGTATGACGAAATAACGCCAATGACCAAATGACACAAAACAATGGACATGAACATAATGCAAAGAAAGGAGAAGCAAACCTGGGAAATGTAACACCTTTTGAGGCAGTGTCAACAGCGTCTCTATGGACGACATGATCTTTGCACGGCTGGTGAAATTCATCAAAGGGAGTTAAGTTATGTCAGTCTAACACACAAGGAACAATAACTTCTAATTTTTAGTTCGAGAAAAATTCTCCGGAAAACTTTCAAACAAATAACAATCCAACGGACTAGACTACAAAAGACAGAAAAAACTTCGAAACAAATCATTCAAGCTGAAACCGTGATACTGACTAACAAAATCACAAATAGACTATGGAAAAAATAACAAAGAACAACATAACAACAAAATTCTCAAACGTGGCTCCTTCCGAGTCATTTGCAACAGCGTCTTCTTGGACGACATGTTCCGTGTACGGCTGGCAAAATGATTCGAAAGGATCTACGCAACGATATCATCAAAGGCCTGGCGTAGAGGTAACTACTCTATTCAGAGTCCCGCCAGTAAACCTAACAAAAAAAAAATCGCTGATCAAAATTATCCGCATGTACGCTTTCAGACATTAGTAAATAATGAATTGAATGTAACAATAGTAAAACCAGGGTTGAAATTAGTAATTTCAGGTGGCGGTGGTGTTGATTCTCAATTAGTTCCCAATGTGTCTATATAGATTCGTGCCGAACCGATCTGATCTAGTACTACAAGTTAGCACAAGATAGTAGTAGTAGCAACAATCAATATGCAACTAGCGATTTGAAATTGGTTCACTGTTGTAGAACCCCTTGGTCCGAAGTGCACCTTGAAACCAGCACCTTGCTATACATATTTGCGCCTTTGTTTTGATTTGCTGTGTTTGTTTGACAGAATATTTGAGAGTGCGTTCGTGTGAGTTCATTATTAGGGGCGCATTATTGAGCTTGGGACCGAGTTTGGGACCGATGTGCTAGAACTGACTGAGCCAAGAATAAAATAGTATTTGTATGGGACCTACTGGTCTTAGAGTTAGTCTATGGTAGTAGTGCTATAAATGTATGAGATAGGATTCAAGCATAGTATTAGATGCCAGTATTAGATGCCAATAGGTTCTCCTAAAGTGTATTTCTACAAGTTAAAGTGTGAATAAAGTCCATTCCCCAGTTACATGAAAGGAAGGAAAAATGACGCCTGGTGGGATATAGCAGCAGCCCTAGTATAGAGCTACTTCACAGCCAATATCCGATTTATTGCCCAGACAAACTTCACCGGAAATCGCGAACCTGCCCCAGCTTCTCGCCTGACCACGTGCATGATCGCATCTCCGGCTCGGAATTCCGCCAGATAGTTTCTTGCGTGCACTATTGGAACCCGAGCCAAATATACGCATTCCACATAAGACATCGCCATTGCCATTGTTTGATGACCACGATCCACCCGGACGTACTATTAGTATAGACTAACTCTAAGACCAGTAGGTCCCATACAAATATGATTTTTTTCTTGGCTCAGTCAGTGCTAGCACATCGGTCCAAGCTCGGTCCCAAGCTCAATAATGCGCCCCCAAGGCTGAACTCACATGAACACACTGTCAAATATTCTGTCAAAATAACACAGCAAATCAAAACAAAGGCGCAAATATGTATAGGAAGGTGCTGGTTTCAAGGTGTACTCGGACCAAGGGGTTCTACAACAGTGAACCAATTTAAAATCGCTAGTTGCATATTGATTGTTGTTAATAATGCGCCCCTAATAATTAACTCACAAGAACACACTCTCAAATATTCTGTCAAAATAACAAGGCAAATCAAAACAAAGGCGCAAATATGTATAGTAAGGTGCTGGCTTCAAGGTGTACATCGGACCAAGGGGTTCTACAACAGTGAACCAATTTCAAATCGCTAGTTGCATATTGATTGTTGCTATAAGTGATCGCATTGGTTTCTGGCCCAGAATATCGGCAAGTTGAACAGTCAAAGCGGAAAGCCTTCAACGGAAGGCCATTATTTATAAGCGCAGCTGGTCGTGCTGGCATTCCCGGAGCTGGTCACCTCGTCATACCCTAATAAATTTCGTATGGTTATTTTTCTTTGGGGTATCATCCAAACCATTAAAGAACTGGTTGAAGGACTTGTGATATCGTTCGTTTAAGGTAATTTTTTATCAGGGTAGCTAGGCATCGCGAAACAATTGAATGGCAAGACAACGACACTCCCTCGCTGCTATCCGATGGCGAAGCAAGTTTCGCAGCTGTGGTGCGACGAGTAGAGAAGTTGCAACTAGACGACGTCGTTGGTCGACGCTGACACATTATCGTTGTTGTGCGACAGAGTTCTCCAACATAAATGGAAATTGTTACATATTGTTACATATTACATCGTTCTTCATTAAGTGGTTTTGAAATGTAAGAGCGGCGCTGGAATGATTGGTTGCTCTCGATTAAGATTATGTTGATGAACAACGCTAATTTTCGTCGGAAAAATCCGTGTTGTCTTTTTTAGGCCCGGGACTTTTCAGCCCACCTGATACACAGTAATTCAACAGATTGACATAAAGGTTTTATCTTGTAGAAGCTTTTGTAAATGCATAACATTATACTTTTCCTTTGCATAGAACAAGCGTTGGACACTCAACGTTTAAAAAGATGTTATATTTATATAGAGCAAGCTACGCGAAACGTCAACTGATTTTTAAATTAGTGAAAATGGCCGAAAATGGACCCTGTTGGTCAATCTTAAGTAGATGAATAAACACTTTAAATTAAATGCACCATTGGATTCAACAATTCTTTTCAACATAAGGTAAGCTTTTTTTTCTTTCGATAATCTATCGTTACTGAATTGGGTCGTTTTGTTTCTCTCCCTGGATTTCGTCTACTTGTAGCGTATGAAATACCAGAAATATAGGGTAAGGGGATGTAATGTTAGCCTAGCTCCTTCATTCGGTCTTATATACCAAACATGTCATTAATTCAGCGATAATCAACAAAATGAAGCTGCTATCAAGATGACCGATTTAATTAGATTCAGACAGTATTAATCACTTTACTGTTGTTCACTTCCGTGGAATTAACCATTTTTTTCAACTTTTTAGCATGATGTCTAATTTAGCTGGTTAAGCTGCACATGTTATCTCTATGATCTTCGAATTATCAAAATATTGTAAAATTGAACCGATCAACCGAATAATGCATCCTAGATGTACAGACAATATTCACACGTTATAAACTCACAGTTCACACAGATGAAATAACAATGGTTCAACAAGAAAACGGTGGACCCAATGTTAGGGGCATATTTGTTTCTTTATTCCCAACTATGGCCTGTTGTCTGGATAACTTAGTGAAAATGTTGTTATTGGTCAAATATTCAATGGAAATGTATGTGTTTCTGTTGCATATTTTCCAAATGGCTCATCTAAACGAAATGTTTTCATTATCTAAAGGTTCAATAAATCATATGTGAAAATCTATTAAATATTTCAAAGCAGTTCTAGTTGAGTTTGTTTTGTGAAATTTTATGTTGGGTAAAGCGAACAAAACTGGCAATGCCAAGAATCAACAAATCAAAGAATCCATGAATAGACCCAATTTGATGCTCATAGACCGACATTAAATCCATACCCGAATAAAAAAATCTCATAGATTTACAATTGAATGTATTGTTACCATACCATAGAATCTATAGTATGTACAATTAATCTTTTTGTTCACAACTATAAGATGACAATAGGAGTTATTGTTACCAAAATAGAATCTAATGTAAACTGAGACATCGACAATAGAAAAGGGGGGTTGTTATGTATCTTAACTATAGAAAAAATCATTATTTTCCGAAGAAATTTGAACCAATAACTATTAATTGTATTGTTTCGCAATTGTTGAAAATCCAAGTATATGGAATGAATTGTAGATCTATTGTAATGACAATATGCATTTTTCCTTTATCTGATTTATGAACAATAAGATTCATGGTCGGAAATAGATTTTAATGTTATTTTATATTAATGTATTGTAATTGTATGGTTATTTTTATCCGGGTATCCTTCGAAAGTTTCTGACATTATGAAATGAATTGTATAGCTTTTCATAATACATACTACCGAATCACTTATTCAACATATCTTAGCAATTGTATAACTAGCTTAATATCGCTCACAGCTAAAATACTTTATGAGTTATGAGTTACTTATGAGTTACTTTATGAGTTATATTATAAAAAATGTAATCGTTCGTTGCATATTAGGCTGAGTTAAGGTACACATACCCTATTTTTTTAACGCTTATGAATTGAATCTGAAATTGAATTGCATGAGTTTTAAATTTGTTGTCCATCACAATGCCAAATTTATTGCAGTAAGTTGTTTCATTTAGGTTTCAATATTCTTCGTGTTTTGTTTTAGGCAACATGTTTGACTGGGGCGCACAGGCGGTTTCCCAAATTCTTGAGAATGACGAAAGCTTTGGATTGGAGGAAGCTCTTGAACGCATACAAAAACGGCCTTGGCTTGTTGATTGCTTAGATCAGTGGTTGGATAGGATAAAGGTAATTTTTAGCAATAAAATAAGGTGCATCAATGGCCGCTATAAGGCAGATTTGCATAATTGCTTCGCACGTTTTGTATAACAAAAATCAGAAAACAGAAACATTTTGTGCAGGAAATTTGAGTCATTAGTATGCTGCAGTTTATAGTTTGAGAAGCGAAACCTGTGTGATAAGTGGCAATACAAATCGGCCATGGTGGTATATATTTATATGTATATAGTTTTTTTTTTTAATTTTTAATTTTCGTTTCAGGGGGAACCTCATAAGTGTGTTACAATTTTTACCGATAATTCTGGAATAGATATTGTACTAGGAATATTACCACTGGTCAGACAGTTTTTACTTCAAAAGACTAAAGTTATGCTTTGTGCCAATACGAAACCTGCTTTAAACGACATCACATACGACGAATTGCAGGAGTTAGTCCAACGATGTTGTTCTGAGTGCAAGATTATCGATGATGCTTATAGAACGGGATTGTTGCAAATTTTTGGTAACGAACAAAATGGACCGTGTCTTGATTTTCGTCTGTTGACTCAAGGTTTGTTTAATTAACACAGTTGTCAATTTTATATTATATATCTAGATAGCAGATAAAGTACCCGTTTGATTTTGGTAACTTAAAATTTTATGTAGCCAAAATCAACCGGTACGAACAGTAACCAAATGTTATAGGCAGAGGCGATGTTTAATGCAGACGCACGGAAACTGGAAGCAAAGTTCCAATCGAACCGCCAAGCGCGGTTCCATTCAAGCAATATAAATAAGCACAATGGCTTCACGGGGAAAGGTGTGGGGAGTATTGAAGCCGAATTTTACTTTAGTAGTAAGTTTCAAATAATTATTTACGATTATAAATTGGAGTAAACGGGTTAAATTAGATTCTATAAAAATATTTCAAATACAGCTTTTGAGATGGCTTGTTTATATTATCGTCAATATAAACCGGTTAACGGTTAAGAAGAAAGACGTTAACCGGTTAAGAAGAAAGACGTGGTACTATGCAATAGTATTTGATGGTACTTTGTAAACAATTACCAACGATACTGCCAAACAAGTATTCGCTTTAAGAGGAGACGCCACTTTTCATAATCAATAGACATCACACGAAAAAAAAGTTAACATTTCGGGGTACCAAACAAAATATTACCTTTATTACCTGGGGGCAACCCCGGCATAGTGGTCAACATCCATACCTCTTCCGTCAAAGTCACGAGCTCGAATCTCACCTCCAGACCTTCGTAACTTACGAAAAAAACCAAAATGGTGTTTGAGTGACTTCCACAGGAGATGCACCAGCCCAGGGCTGTAAATTGACCCCTGATAACAACTCCACCATAGTTGATCTAATCACAGACATGGTAAAATCAAACGCATTTATAATCCGGTGAAAATTGTTGGTGTTAGCGCTTAATTTAACTCTCGAAATGGTAGTTTCTACTTGTTTTTTTTCTGCCTGTATACAAACATCAAACGTCAACACTACGAATAACTATACTGATAAGGCTTTGTGCACAAATTACGTAACGCAAAAACCGGGATTTTGCCGCCCCCCCTATGTAACAATAAGTAACGCGTGACCAGACTCCCCCCTGTAATTACGTAACGCTCACGCCCCCCCCCCCCCCCATTTCTCAATTGTCATAAAATCATCACGAAAACTGTTATTGTTGTTGTTTTTATGTTTAATTCTTATTTGGGTAACTTGAAATTAGTAAAGATTGCAAACATTAGTCATTAGATTACGAAAAACATTGCACTCATTGTACTGCATTTATTCAGGTTACTGGATTAACCTGTTTCAATTCATTAATTGTTATGTTATATATTCTCCGTGCGAGGAGTAACGATTATGATGTAGAAGGAGATGTTCGCTCATCACCATGAGGCACCAAGAGTGAACAACAATGTTTTTGGCTAGAATGAAAGATATGAAGAGAAAGTTGTGATAGTTCCGCTAGTGTGCGGCAGGCTCGGAAATATGACAGATGTTTTTAGGAAAATTGAGCGAAAAGGGCATGTGTACAGTGGTACTCGAACCAACGACATTTTTGCCTAACATCCCACTGCGGGGTAGGTCGAAGCACGGACTAAGTTCGACCTACCCCGCAGTGGGATGTTAGGCAAAAATGTCGTTGGTTCGAGTACCACTGTACACATGCCCTTTTCGCTCAATTTTCCTAAAAACATCTGTCATATTTCCGAGCCTGCCGCACACTAGCGGAACTATCACTACTTTCTCTTCATATCTTTCATTCTAGCCAAAAACATTGTTGTTCACTCTTGGTGCCTCATGAGCAAACATCTCCTTCTACATCTGTTTCAATTATTATAATCTAAGTATTATTAATTATACTGTTTTATATACTTATTAGAGTTTTCCTTTTGATCCGTGCAGTGCATGAATAAGGGCGCTACGTACGGCTAATTCATGACAGAAGAAACATAGAACAACAGACGTAGTAACATGTAGGTTGTTGTAGGATGTAGGCTACACGCAGAGGAATATTGGATGATTGAACACAATGATTAGAATCAACATTGCTTGTGTTTTAAATCAAACCATACATTGTTTAAGTTTAAAATATTGTTTGTCAATTAATATTTCTAACAGAAATCATTATTGATTCAACACAATAATTTAGTAGAATCAACAATCAACAAAAAAAATTAACTTAATATCTAATTATTTCAATGGTTCTAATAAAGAACTTTTTTTTCAATTCAACCGCTTTGGTCAAATCAATGCAAAGCTGCATAGTTTCCAAAAATCTTATTTTTTGATTCAACTATAAATGCTTTTTGTTTTTAATAGAAGCCTCCTTTGCAGCGCTTTTAGAAACAAAACAAAATTGTTGTTGGTTTAAACATAAAATCGGTATTGTTTGAATAAATAAAAATTATGGGTAAGGGACTGTTCATAAACCACGTAGACCGAAATTTGACAATTTCAAACCCCCCCCCCCTCCCCCACCGTAGACTTTCTCCCAAACCACCACCCCCCCCCCCCCCCTTAAAGTCTACGTAGACTTTGTCAAATTCTTTTTTTTTAGCATATAGCCAATGTTCTACAATATCTGGCTGTGGCGGTTTGAGGAACGGTTTATGAAATAGAACTCAAACAATCAGGTTATTCAGTTATTCATTTTTAATTTGTAATAGTAGCACACATGTTTCAATTAAGTTGAGAAGACATAAATGTGCTTTTGTTAGTCATAACCAAGTTGCTGCAACTAATTTTGATCGTGGTGTGCTACTAAGATTCTGGTGGAATTGTTCCTTGGATGGCAAGTCCAATGATTTTGACAAAACGTGATTCTATCCGTAGAACTTCCGTAGCTCCGTTCTCGTCGACCTCACAAAGAATTTCTTGCTTGCGTTGCTACAGAATTTTGCAGGGCCTTATTTTCTTCGACGAAATATCTGCGTTGTGGATGCTTTTGCTTTGATCTGCGCTCACTTTTGTCGCAAAAAGCAGTCCACAATAAAAGCATATGCGGCTATTTTTTGTTTTTACTTTAGATATCAAGTTCAGTTTATCTTCTTTGAAAGTTTTCCAAAGCAAGTTGACGTCTTCCCAGACCTCTTAATGTATTTTCTACTCTGTCCCACATGCGCTAAAACCTCTACTAAATGTTTGTCAAATGGGAGCAAGTTAACTATCAAATATCATCTCATTCACGTATAAATGATAATACTCCATGCCCTAGTAGCACACTTGTTGCAAATAAGTCAATGTAACTGATAGTCGACTCGATTAAGTCACAATCAAGTTTCTGCAACCAATTATGAGAGATGTGTTGTGGGGGCGACCCCGGCGTAGTGGTTAACATTAGAGGTGGGCAATCCGCTCATGAACTGAGCTAAAGAACTAGTTCGCCAAGATAAACGAGTGACCTACCGTTCTTTTCAACTGAACGATAGCTCACTCGTTCATTTCACAAATAGAACTAATAGTTGAGCGGGAGCGTGAACGGGAGCTATTTCAGTTTGACAAGAATATAAGCGAGCGAGAGCGCGAACGGCAGAACCTATTTGAAATAGTTCATTAACTGAGCTATGTTGTGAACCATATCATACGGGAGCTAGAACTATTTCGCTGAGCGAGAGCGCCTATTTGATATGTGACTGCTAGAGCTAGGTGTACTACTGACTGATCGAGAGCGGGAATGAGATGGAGGGGCCTATAATCTGATAAGATTCTCCCCTAAACCAGAGAATCGTACGAAATTGCCATGAAGAGAATGAGAGTGCCAATTTTAACGCAAGCAAATGAAAGATTTTCGCTCACGCTCTCGCACAACAGAAGTTTTCTTATTCTGCGTTTCTAGCAAAGAATGACGAAGATGAAATAGGCAATTAGTCAATCATTTTTTTCAAATCATTGATTATATCTGGTTTTCTTTGAATAGAACGTTTTATTGCTTTGCTGTGTTTGTTGTCTAGAGCGAGTAGAATCATCGTCTGGGCAATTGGATTAAATTTTGTACGAGGTAAGTTCTACCACTAGTTCACGTACGATCGATAACCAGCATTTAATTATCTTCGTAATAAACTTCTAGCTCATTATTCTAATCCACGGAAGAACTACCAGTGATATCTGGTACCATTTCACTAAGGAAGACGGAAAAGGAATATGCCGACACTGTAAAGCCACCATTGTTATGTCATCTGGTTCTTCAGCAAATTTGAAGAGACATGTGAAAGCAAAGCATCCATTCGTCCACCTGAGGTGATTCATTGAGACAACAAAAGGAACCATCTACTACCCCTATTGCTACATCCGTTGCCGCTACACCCCCTGATAATAAGTCAGGTGAAGTACAACTGCAAGCTTCTTGCTCAAACGAAAACCGAGTATCTGTAACAAAGTCCGATACTGTTACCGTCGTAATCTCAGCCCCGATGTCGACACGATCTGTCCCACAATCTTCGATGGCACGATTTGTTGAAGTCGTTAAACCCATGCCAGTCTATAAAAGTAGAGTTTTGGACGTTCAACTATTAAGAATGATCTGTAAGGAGTTTCATCCATTTTCGATTGTTGAAGATGTGGAATTTAAGAAGTTTGTTAACCTTCTAAGCCCATCCTATACACTTCCAAGCAGGAAAACATTGTCAAATAGTTTGCTACCTACTGTTTACAATGAACTTGTAGAAAAAGTAAATATTGGCTGAGGCTCCTGCAGTATGCCTAACTTGCGATGGTTGGACCAGCATCACGAATACCGGGTTTTATGCACTTACCGGACATTTTATTGATAAGAATGGTATTTTGAAATCATTTCTTTTGGAATGTTCAGAATTTACGACAAGGAACACTGGTGACAATATTCCGAAATGGGTAACAGATGTTCTTCGTAAGTTCGGGATCAAAAATAAAATTACAGTGATTGTTACTGATAACGCTTCAAACATGAAATCAGCAGCTATTATATTAAAAATGAAGCACTTGGGTTGTTTCGCTCATTTTTTGAACCTGGCTGTACAAAATGCCATAACAAATTCCATCAAACCAATTGTCGACAAGTGCAAGGTAATCGTGCAGTTTTTTTAAGAAAAGCAGCCACGCTTCTTCAAAACTGCAGGACATGCAGGTTAAACTTGGAAAAATTCCTCTTAAGCTAAAGCAGGATGTTCCGACGAGATGGAACTCCAATTTTGAAATGTTAGAACGATGGCTGCTGAACAGAGATGCTGTTATTTCTACTCTGGTTTTATTGGATTTGACCCGCTGCACTTTGGAAAACAAGGATTGGGAAGCAATTCAGTGAAGTACAAAAATTCTCGGCCTTTTCAATGAGGTTACGGTTGAAATTTCGTCAGAGAAATCTGTTTCATTGTCTAAAAGCGCAGTACTTGCCCGCATTATGAGGGATCGGATTAAACTGTATCCAGACGATTCCCTTTCTCAAAATATCAAGAGGTTGGTAGTTGAACTGGAGGATGGTCTCAACAAGCGGTTCGGGGAAAGAGAATCGAATGAACAAATCGCTCAAGCTATCTTTCTTGATCCGCGCTTTAAGAAGCAAGGTTTCGGAAATGTAGAAAATTACAACGTGACGTACTCAGCTCTCGTGCACGAGATGCAGCAGTATATTGATTTATCGGATGAAAATCAATAAGCTGAACACCAACCACTTGTGACTCAATCATCCATATGGGAACAATTCGACGAGAAAATAAGCAAGCTACAAACAACACAGGATCCAACAGCAGCTAGTATTGTCGAATTGGATAAATATCTAGCGGAACCGCAGTTGCTCAGATCATATGACCCTCTAGTTTGGTGAGAGTCCAGGAAGTGAGTGTATCCCAAACTGCATCAGATGGCAATGAAAAATTTGTGCATTCCGGCGACGTCTGTACCTTGTGAGCGGATCTTTTCGAAAGCACTGGTTTGTGAGAAACGCAGTAGGCTAATGGCGACAAATATTTCTCAAATTATGTTTATCAATGTTAACCATACCTTAAATGTAATTATGTTTTTTTTTACTTTTATTTTCTAATATATCGAATATTTCTATTGAAAATTAAACAATTATTTAAAAATCTCAATACGTTGATAAGAGAAAGCTAAATGTTACAAAAAAGATCAATTGAACGGTTCAGAAGAAGTAGTTCACTTCAATGAGCGGAACTGTTCGGAGCCGCTCACTTTAGGGAGCCATTTTGCCCACCTCTAGTTAACATCCATACCTCTCACGCCGAAGTCACGAGTTCGAATCTCACCCCCGGACAAGTTACGAAAATACCTAAAAGGAATTTGAGCGACATCAATGGGAGATGAACCAGCCCAGAGCTGAAAATCTCGATAATAAAGGAAAAAAAAGTGATGTGTTGCTTGGGTGGTTGACATCTTAAACTTTCTATTGTGTTGATACCATGCATTCGATCTATCAATGTTTAAAAAAAAACGAATAAAGGGCGAAACGGTCAAAATTTGGTCAATATCAACTTGACGTATTTCTTTCAATTTTGCATTTAAAAAACCTGAACACCCCTCATTTTGAAGGTGTGTGTGTGTAGAATGTTGCTCCTATTTTGATTTTGGAATTCACTCTTCAGTTGTCAAAATGCCGGCCAAGCAAGAAGAGCAGCGTATCAAAATTTTGCTCGCGCATCGCGAAAATCCGAGCTACTCGCACGCAAAGTTGGCAAAATCGCTAAAAGTTGCCAAATCAACCGTTACAAATGTAATTAAAGTGTTTGGGGAACGTTTGTCGACAGCCAGGAAGTCTGGATCGGGGGGAAATCGAAAATCGGAAGCCGCTGAGACGACAAAGAGAGTTGCCGGTAGTTTCAAGCGAAACCCTAACCTATCTCTCCGAGATGCCGCAAATAAGCTGGGTGTATCGTCTACAACCGTGCATCGAGCCAAAAAACGAGCCGGACTATCGACTTACAAGAAGGTAGTGACTCCAAATCGCGATGATAAACAAAATACGACGGCCAAAGCGCGATCCCGGAGGCTGTACACGACGATGCTGACGAAGTTTGACTGCGTGGAAATGGACGACGAAACCTACGTCAAAGCCGACTACAAGCAGCTTCCGGGACAGGAGTTTTATACGGCAAAAGGAAGGGGAAAGGTAGCAGATATTTTCAAGCACACAAAACTGTCAAAGTTCGCAAAGAAATATCTGGTTTGGCAAGCCATCTGTACCTGTGGCTTGAAAAGCAGCATTTTCATAGCTTCCGGGACTGTCAACCAAGAAATTTACGTGAAAGAGTGTTTGAATAAACGTCTGCTGCCTTTCCTGAAGAAACACGGTTGTTCCGTACTGTTTTGGCCGGATTTGGCATCTTGCCATTACGCCATTTGGCATCTGGCCATGGAGTGGTACGCCGCCAACAACGTGCAGGTGGTTCCCAAGGACAAGAACCCTCCCAACACGCCAGAGCTTCGCCCAATTGAGAAATACTGGGCTATTGTCAAGCGGAACCTAAAGAAGACCAAAAAAACTGCTAAGGACGAGCAGCAGTTCAAGGCAAACTGGCTTTCTGCGGCGAAGAAGGTGGACAAGGTGGCTGTACAAAATCTGATGGCAGGGGTCAAGCGTAAGGCCCGGCAATTCGGATTGGAAAAGCGGAAGCCTAACTGAATATTTTTCCTGAATTTTATACTAATTGAACTTGAAAAAGAAATTTAATTTGATTATTTAAATAAACGATTTCACCGATTTACACGCGTTTTCCCTTGACCAAATTTTGACCGTATCACCCTTTAGATAAACACAATTAATACGCTCAAATTACTGTCTCTTGTTATCCCTTTTTTCCTTTCGAAAAGATAATTAGAGACAGTAATTTTTGCGTGTAGCATTAAACCCCGTTCACATTGCAACCTACATTACGATCTTGGTATCAAATGCCACACAAATTATTTTTGGTAAAAACTTAAGCCTGTCAACGTTAATTTTGGACACTTTTATTTTTGTGTAGATATTTAATTATTATATGGATCGCTGAAACGTTTCACTCGTGTGACAGCTGAAACTCTCCACTTCATTTCGTGGTACACATGTTTACATTCTTGTTACATTCAGTAAAAGGACGTCGAATCAAGTGGACACGGATTTTTTACGAACGGCAGCGAAATACGAATTTATCGAAACTGCCGATTCTGCCAAGAAACTAAAATTTTCAAAAGTCATTTGGCAAGCACTTGACTGTGGATCGGAAGGTTGGAGGTAAAACAAATCGAAAAGTATGCTCCCGATAAATAGACAAGAAGGGGATAGCCATTATTGAGAAAAATCACAATCTTTCTGTGTGAAATGTGGCGGTAAGTCAAAATCATATGTACGAAAAGTAAGCAGGGGCAAGAAATGAAGCCGTACAAAGTGAAAAAGGTGCCTAACTGTGATGGCATGCAAAATTTCACTGCAAAAAGTCGTGCTTGACACCTAGTTTTTGCAAACATTTTCTCGTATCAAAATGGACGACAAAACATACGTACTCGAAGACTTTAAATAGCTTCAAGGTCTGGCTTTTTATACCTCAATGCAAAAGAACGCCGTTGCCAAGTATTTCCGGACAAAGAAGGTGTCCAAATTCTCGAAGAAGTGTTTGATTTGTCAGGCCATATGTAGTTGTGGTTGAAAATCTAAAACTTTCGTCTCTACCTACACTATCAATAAGGATGTGTACGAGAAAGCATGTCTGCAAAAACGGTTGCTACCTTTTAACAGAAGCCACGACTCTCCAGTCTGTTTTGTCACTATGCGAAATCCGTCCTGAAATGGTATAAAGTACAAGAGGTCAAATGCGTGCCAAAAATAGCCAATCCACCTAACTATCCAGAACTTCACCAAATAGAGAAGTACTGAGCACTAGTTAAGCGGAAACTCTTCGAAACTAAGAAGAAAGCAAATGGCACCGACGATTTCAAGAGAAGATGGAGAATCGTCACGGCGGGCGTTTCCGAGGATACCGTCCGGAACCTGATCGCGGGTGTTTCGCAGTTTCACAGAAAGTTCGAGAATTGAACAGAAAGAAGGATTAACATCTTAAGCAACTCCCTTGAATTTGTACGTTTATTCGTATCATTAATATGTTGAAAATAAACATAATATGATTTTAATTTCAAACATCGATGTCACTTCCCATGTAGCACACTACGACCTTTATTAGCTGAAGTGACTCGATTATGACTTAGCAAGTTATATTTCTGATATCTCAACCGAATGGCAACAAGTGTGCTACTAGAGTTGGTTTTAAACATAGAATATGTTAGAAAGAAAGCAAGTTTATGTTTGCGGCCAACTAATGTTATGTTTGGATTTACCTGGAATATGTTTGTTATGACGCTATTTTTCTCTGCGTGGAGGGTTTGAATATCCGTTTTGTAGAGAGAAAAAAAATGTCTACGTAGACTTTTGGTATATCCCCCCCTCCCCCATCGTAGACAAACGTAGACTTTTTCGAAACCCCTCCCCTCCCCTTAATTGTCTACGTGGTTTATGAACAGCCCCTAAGCCGCGTTGCATCTATGCAGAACAATATATTTCCCAGCGTGTAGATGTACAATTTGTGGAAAATTGCACCAATTGTTGATTCAAATCGTCATAAGATGCTTTTCGTTTAGTAGATCATATTTAAATAGTACTTTTCTATTTACCGAAGCTTTAGAATTTGGTCACAAATCAAAAGATAGGCTTAATCAATTATTCTTCAAATTTCAGATTTCTTGCACCACTTGGCCATAAATGTGTTTCTATTTTAGCCATTCCCATAAGAAACATATGCGATTGGTCATCAAAGGAACCAAAATTTTAAGCTAGTTATGGCAAACGTGATTAATAATACAAAAACAAAATTTTGGCTCATTTTCGATGAATCCTAGAGGGTTTGAGCTGTTTAGTGGAATACTTGTAACTATAAATTAGAAGAAAAATTAGTAATCTCCATTTAATTCCAACTACCTTTGCTTATCTTCGACAGATACGCGTATTTCGTCTACAATGTGCAGACTTCTTCAGTGTCTCGTACTAATAACTCGACTCGACTCGGTAAGAGTCGAGTTATTAGTACGAGACGTACGAGACACTGAAGAAGTCTGCACATTGTAGACGAAATACGCGTATCTGTCGAAGATAAGCAAAGGTAGTTGGAATTAAATGGAGATTACTAATTTTTCTTCTAATTCATTTTCGATATTAACGTCATATGAAAGCTTTCAATCCATGTTTTGAAAGAAAAATATAAAAACTGAGCCAAAACTTTGTTTTTGTATTATTAATCAGGCTTACGATAACTGGAACACTGCACCAATTATCGCCATAGCTTTAAATTGTGGTTCCTATGATGGCCAATCGCATTTGCATTTCCCTGAATTTTTTAACATAGTTCTTAACTAGTATAAATCAACCCTTTCCTACTTGCTACTTACTACTTTGCTTGGCAAACAGGAAATTTGAATAATGCAAATTGATTATTCACTTTTGATTTTTTTTTTCTTTCAAATTGATTATTTTGTTACGTAACGATTTTAAACCACCCCCCCCTCCCCCATATTTCACAATAAGTAACGGTTGCTCAACCCCCCTCCCCCCCTTCATGCGTTACGTTATTTGTGCACAAAGCCTAAAGTAGTGAAACGTGTAAAGAAACCTTCCGGGCGCATAGCAGCTTCATATTTATAATGTTACAATTTACGATAACATCAGCAATTATTTTGGTTTAAATTTTGGATTTCTTGTAAATGATATGTAATGTAAGTTGAACCACAATTGCTAGAAATCGGCGATTAAATTGGTCACAAAAGTGTATAGGCCCAAAACACGACTACTCCGGAATACTATTTCAATGTAATATGGCAATATAGGTGTAAGTTGATAGAGTACACAAACGTCCGTTATAATGGCAAATTTGCATTATTAGTGATGCTCAGAGTACTTTGAGGAACACTAATCTGCATCACCACTTCGGTGGCACCAATCTCGGAAGCCATAAAAATTCGAACAGGAACGATGTGTATGCAGCAGGGTGTGATAATAATTTTACAAGCGAAATCGTTGTACATTTCTCCCTTGTTAAATTCGAAGTGGTGATCCTATTCGATCATCATTTGTGGATTCTATTAAGTGTCAACTCACCTTGTACGTGTTCATTTAGAATTATATGATGAGAACAACGGATGTTGTTATATAAAAAAAATTATCTTAGGCAATATTGCAAACCGTCTTCAACTATGCGGGCTGTCAAATAAAAATCTTTTCATTATATAATCTTATTCTTTCACTAACCGTTTACCCATGATTTCGTTAGAAATGTAAAAAAAAACTTTTTTTTCTTTCCAGAACTAAGCAATAAAATATTGGAAAGCGATTTACTTGTCATCGTTGGAATGGCTAGAGCACTTCACACAAATTTAAACGCTAAATTCACGTGTGAAACCCTTAAACTAGCAGTTGTGAAAAACGAATGGTTGGCCAAACGTCTTGGTGGGGATACTTTCTCTGTTATCTGCAAATACGAAAACAAATGATATTTGATCAAATTTCGGTATGCTGATTGATTTAAATTAAATAGATGTTTCAAAACAAGATAAAATATATTAGCATTTGTTCAACTAAAAGTTCTTAGGTAAATTTGATCCGAAAAAAAATCGAATACTTTCAATCTAATTTAACAGAAAATGATGCCCCACACGAGCAACCCTGCTCGGCTTTGGGATTTTTTATGATTCGAAACCCTGACCGTATCAGCTCCGTGTGAAAATCAATCGTTGACCCATCTGCGTACTCAATAGAAGTCCGGTCGATTACTACTCGAGCATCTTTTTCACCAAATACTAAATCATCCGGTTCAAGTTTATCATCTATGTCGAATTTGTACTGGAACCCAGAACAACCGCCTCCTTCAATCGATATACGAAGGAAAGATTTTTCGCCGCAAATTTCCTTGAGGCGTTTCAAGCAAGTGTCACTGACTTTCAAATGTCCTGCAATAGCTGGTTCCGATGAAAATTGAGTGGTTTGTAAACGTACATGGGGATTTCTGAAATATAGATTATTCTTATTACAACCAGATAAAAATACTGCATACTTTTACTTGCCTCACCAGAGTAGACGCTAAGATATTTCGTAAAAGTGACATTGAATCGGTTATACTGCGAAGATTATGTGTTGAATTTCGTCTGTTTCGTTTATTTTGCGTTTTGGCTAATGCTTTGTTCAGACTACGGTGTTATAAAATGATGCAAGGTATAGTCACTAGATTTGTGTTATTAAAAGTAGCAACATGAAAAACGTCATCAAGATAAAGCCTTCTAAAGCATGTAGTGCTGAACGCAAGCACCAACACCGCCGTTCACACCACAACTTTAGATATACGTGATATGAGCTATCTTGATATCAGCATCTATACATCTAGTTTTCACTGGAAATAATGTACATGGCATTTGATATCAAAGATATACCATAATCAAGTTAATATTGGTTGTAGTGCAATTGCAAGACTATCATGCCGCTCATCTTTCCGCGTATAGTCTTACATATTTTAACATTGTTCAGAGCTCCTCTAAATAGAGTGATGAATCATAGCGTCAGTACTTCCAT
>JASCZW010012870.1:0-27200 GCA_034211315.2 Aedes japonicus
TAATTCTACACAATTCAATCAAAATTTTAATTAAAAGCAGTTTGTTTGTTTAAAAAAATACTCAATAAGGATATTTTCAGCAAAATGTTTCATCCATCATACAACAAACCGCTTTTAATTAAAATTTCATTTGGAATTTTAGAAGCATTTTAATTTTTTTGTCCTGTACTTTAACATGGGAGCTGTCAGATTTATCACCACTCGGTGTTAACTTCTTTTTTCAACCTGGATTCGTGACATGTATGATATGTTCTACCACCCATTGTAGCATGGAAACTACGTCCGACAGCAATTGGCTCTCGTCTCTGTTAGGCTTGATCAAGCTTTAATAACCACTGATTATCGTAATCATGCCATTGTATGAAGGGCCGTGGGCAAGGTTGGGTGATCGATAGGCAACATCACCTCTATACGTATCTACAGGGTATAAAGAATCTCCTTCCAACAACAAGATTGAACAATTGGTCATAAGAGCAAGCTATCTAACATGAGGATGCCCCTATTCACAAACTTCACATTAGCAATGGGGAGTTGGCATTTCCACTCTTCCCATCCAGAGTGCTTCATCGGGTGCCATGATGGTCCCTCCCATTCCCATGACATATTTATATAATAGTTTATATTCGAACGACTTATAATGTGGTTGTATTTTCTCTAGCTGAAGTTAAATGACTTTACATTGAATTTATTGAATAAATCGATTTGGAATTCAACTAATTGGAAACCATTATTGATACAAAGCTAAGCCTTGCTTACCTTTGTTAGTTCCACATATTTGATTCAAATATCAAGGCTTGCGTCGACCATAGTAATTAAAACTAACTTCCAGAACTTCTACATTGATTTTCTTAATGATTGCAATATGTTAAAGCCCGATTTAAAGCAAATTTGGACGCATTCAAGTGATCATAACTCAAGAATTAAACAACATAAACGATGGATCAAAATGTCAAAAAAAGGGTATTTATCCAGCGATATATAACAAGTTATTACATTTCACATCATTATCTGCACAGTCGCTGGTGACACTGTTCCGGTGAACTTATTCCACTTTATAGGCATTTGTTGTGCATTTGTCACTTCTTTATCGCATCCTCGAAGTTTTCGCTTGTCAATTGCCCAATAATTTTTGATCGGTCTGAACTCAGGGCAATTCGGAGGATTGATCTCTTTGGCGACGAAATTAACATTGTTTGCAGCATACCATTCTAGTACCTCCTTAGACTAGTGACAGCTGGCTAGATCCGGCATATCGTTGGTCTTGTGCTGCCGAATGAGAGGGTAAAATCCGCTTTTCAGACACTCTTTAATGTAAACCCTCGACGTCATTGTGTGAGATGCGATGAAAACCTTGGTTTTTAGACCATAACTACAGATTTCTTGCCAAATCATTAGTAAACTTAAAACAAATTTATACCTGAAAGAGACACCCCCACATCCGGTTGCCAGGTAAAATGTTGGCCCGGGGATTTGTTTATAATCCATTTTGACATATGTTCCGTCATCCATTAAAATACAGCCATCAAATTTCGTCACAACTCGTTCGTACAGTAATCGTGCTCGCTTTTTGGCCACTAATTTTTGTTTCAGGGAGCGATTTGGAAGTTTACTGGCACAAAAAGACTTATTTCCATCTCTTGAAAGGATGTTACGCACGGTGGAAAAGTTGGAATCGTATTGCTTTGCCAAATCCGGTATGGAGACACCTGGGTTGCCTTTCACGTACCTCAACACCTTTCTCCTCAACTCTTTGTCCCTAGTGCCAGTTTTATGATAGATGCGCTGTGCTCTATACACACTCAGAGTATCATTGTAACATTTGATTACAAGACAATTTTAACACATTTGCTATTTTTGAGGCAGACCACGAAGGATTCTCTAGATGTTTGTGCACAATTAGTTTTCTTTTCTCAAATTTCATGATCCGTAATTTCGAGAAAAACTTTTCACCGATTTCTTCGCCAATGAAACATCAACAAATGCCTGTCAAACACGGTGGTGTATTAAACCGTGCGTCCAGATTTACTTTGAATCGAGCTTTACCTACGACCTATTGAAAATTTGCTCTAGAAACATGCATTAAAAACACGAATATTGTGATTTAAGGTTACTTAAATTTTAAAAGATATTTTCAAGATAATCTATTTTTGGGCTCCAATATTGCGAAGATTTAGCTTTTGAGCTGTGATCCAGCTGTGATGATTGATAATGTGATCCAACTTTCTTTTTGAACTGACACTGATTAAAGAAAATGTTGACATCTTGTACCTAACTTCTACGACAGGTGTACACATGGTTTGTTTGTTAATGACAGGTTTCGATCAATCACGGAAGAAGGTCTATGTACTCGGACAAAAATGCACTATCCGTGGATGGTTTTATCCGTGTATAACTTTTTTGTCCGTGGGTAAAAATTGATGAAAATCTAGTTTGGAGTGGATTGCTTACATGTGCAAAATTTCATAACAATCGGTTCAGTGGTTCTTGAGATGTCATCGAACAGAAGAAAATCGCCGGATAATTTTGCGCGACGTCATGGAAAATCCAACTGCGACCATAAGATGGATCGGAAGACACCGGAATCACCCATACAACTGTGTCTCAGCAAATTGCTTATTGAGTCCGAGACGACCGAGCGGCGGACTGGAAGTGGAAGAAAATCGAAGATCAGCTGGCCTTATGAACGTGTTCGGAATGGATACGCAAATGACTCTGGCAGCGTTCACAGCTCGCGGTTCGTCACAACTATGAAACGAGCTGGCTTCGTCATTCAAGGTCCGCAAGGTATCGAACCGGCGTGATCAACAAGACACGGCGGCCAAATCACCTACGTGGAAGCGGTATCGAGTGGTTAACGAAACCGATGAGCGTGGTCATGGATGACAAAGCCTACATCAAGGCAGACGCAAAGCAGATACCGGCTGGAGTTCACGTTGCCAAATCACGGTCGATGTTCCGAAGACATAAGGAAGAAGAAAGTGGACAAATTTGCCAAAAAATACTTACTTGGCAGGCCATATGCCAATGCGGTAAACTGAGTAAAGCCGTACATCACAACGGGTACCATCAACAGCGAAATTTACTGCACCGGTGCTCCAGAAGCGTTGCCCTTCCTGCGGTACGGAGGCGAGATATTATTTTGGCCGGACCTGGCATCGTGCTCATTTCGCGCGATCTGATGTTGGATTGGCACAGAGACAATATCGTTGTTTTGTACCAAACGCGCCAACCCCCCAAATGCACCAGAGATTCGTCCGGTGGAGATTTTGGGGCCATAATGAAGGCCAAAGTTCGAAAATCGTCCAAGGTGTTAAAGAACGAGCTGGAGTTGAAGAAAGTGACCAAAACGGTCGGGTCCACCATTGCACAAAATGTAATAAGGAGTCTTAAGGGAAAGGTGCGGGCTTTCAGCGATGGAAATTGCATAAAGTAATTATGCCGAAACATAATCCATATGTATTAGTTTATTCCCTGAAAGTTTCAAGAAAATCCGACATAAAATAAATTTTCGTCGAACACTTTTTTCTGGTGCATTTTTTTTCGAGTACAGGCCTTAGCAAAGACGAACGATTAGGACTCTGTGCCAAATATTTCCCCCTGCACTGTATGTATTTCAAACAATCCTCTTCTAAACCCATAGCAAAGCATTTCGATGCAAATGTTTGGTTGCCGTTTTAGATGACTGCAAAAAACAAATACCCACAACATCTGCACACGGCAATAACAAGAAGGACAACAACAACAACAAGCTGCATCGTTGGTTGGGATTGTATAACCAACGAAAAAAAAAGAAGAAATAAAATAAAACAAGATTCAAGCGCTGGCGAAATATGCGCTAGAAGGTCATTCGCCATTAAGCTTCTATACGATATGATTGTTTAGAGTACGTTGAACCCGAGAATGTGCGAAGAGGATTGTGTTCTATGCACGGCTCGGATCATCGACCAACGACGACCAACGACAAAAAAAAACGCAGAACGCAGGGTGTTTTGTGCAGTTCACTGGAATTTTTTGTTTATGATGGTTGGCATGGCACCGGCGGCGACGAGGACGGCGCGCATCATCAGCAGCAATTTGAAGTTTGGGGATAGGGCATGTTCCGCTACTGGGGCAGTTTAGTGGAAGAAGATTTCTTATGTTTATGGCTAGTTTTGGATCGTTCGAAAAATTCGAACGAGGCTGTCCAATTTATCCCGGGGGAAGTTCGTGTTTATTTGGAAGCATTTGGTTTTGGGGCGAAGCTATGAAGAGGATTCACTCTCACTTTTTTTCTTTTGGTATCTCTTTCTGTTGTAGAATCGTTAGAATTTCTAGCTGTGAAATCTTGAATGAAACGAGTTCTCGGTTTGTTTTTTGCTGCTGCTGCTGAATTCGGAGAAACACAGAAGACTGCAAACTTGGCAGTTTTGTTTTATTTATTTATTTGTGATGCATTTAGGGAGATAGTGGATGGAGGATCGTTCCACCAATGTTTTGTTTAGTTGGTTCACGTTTGGAATTTTATAACTCTATCCCTTAGAATCTTGATCCGAATAATCGAGGACCGGCCATAGATCTCTCGGTAATTTCCTGTTTGAGAAACGATAGTTCATTTGTCAAAAGACTGCCAGTAATTGCGCACTAATTGCTCGATTAGAAATATAGACACAGTAGTGCACACATCCAGCAAACAGTGCACCGGTGGATATTTATTTTCCAACGCCACTCCAAGTCCAGCGGGTTCAACGAACGCCGGCTGCAAACCGGTCGCACAATTACGTTATGATGAGCAATTTCAAATATTGAGTGAGTCCTGGCCGTGTAACCGCTTACATACACGCGAATAACGAAGCGGGGTTGGATCGCGTCCCATTCGGAGCTTCGTCGCCTATCGATGTGTAATGGAATAAAAATATACATCCCCATCATAGAGCTATTAGTAATAGATAAATTTTCAAGCCCGTTGGCTGAGTAAACCCCATTCGGACAAATCAGTCAAGAGCACCGGAGAGCGCGAGAGAGCACAAGCGTGCACGATGCACGTGACATACTAACCTTGAAGTCCGCAGTGCAGCCGCTGCACCACGCTTCTGGTGCATTGGCGCTCATGAATGGCGTGTGGCACAACGAGAACGATTGCGGGTCAGTGGTCCCAGCTGGTGCCGGCATTGTAACTACATAAATGACAGTATAGTTTAGACTTCTATGACGGTGCCTCCCTTCCGGTTTCAACCCGATTTGTAGGCGACGAAGAGTTCTGGAAAGCATTGTGTATATCGTCATAGACGTTGACATAGCTGGACATACATAGATGCCTGAATATAATGCGCATACAGAGGCAGAGCGGGTGGGGTTGACGATCTGCCGCACTATTGCCCAGTTGCATCAGTTACTTCCTTGTTTGCATTTGATGAATTTGCACACTCGGCAAACAATTCCATCTATGTGCGATTAGATAGATGCATTCTTTTGGTGGTGTTGATCTTGAACGAGTTCGTTGCTCCGTCGCTAGAACGTAGACGAGTGTTTTTTTTTTGTAAATATTGAACCTTCGAATGTCCCAATTGTGAAAGCATAAATTTAATAGAATGAACAGGAATGGAGGAATGGAATTAGTGGGTTTAATTGTCGGTATGGTCTAGAGTAAAGCGTGTCCGGAAATACATTTAGTATCATCACAAGAACCTTTTAGGTTTAACACATTTTTTCTCAACGTTTATTTTCCTGAATCCTAGAGAGTTTGAGCTGGAATACCTGTAACTAGTAATGAGAAGAAAATTTAGTATTTTTCATTTAATTCCAACTACCTTTGCTTATCTTGACAGATACGCGTATTTCGTCTACAATGTGCAGACTTCTTCAGTGTCTCATACGCAGTCGAGTTATTAGTACGAGACACTGAAGAAGTCTGCACATTGTCCGCGGGCCGCATACAAGGTCTTAGCGGGCCGCACTTTGGTGACCACTGTTTTAGACGAAATACGCGTATCTGCCAAGATAAGCAAAGGTAGTTGGAATGAAATGGAAAATAATAATTTTTATTCTCATTTCTAGTTTATGTTCCTGTTTCTTCACACTCTTGGAATGATAGATTTAAATATCACCCTCACGCCCAAACCTTCGAACCTTTGACTTGACTATTGCCATCAAGGTTTGGACAAGATTCACTCCTCTGGGTTGTAAATTTTTGTCCACTGCTGGAAGTTTTGAATCGATTTGGACTCTCCTCCCATTTTCCCACAATCAACCTTTATTATTTCCCAAAATTTCTCGATCGGTCGGAACGTGGAGGATTAATGTCACGAGCTACCACAATGACATTATTTTCCTCGTTTCATTTGTTCGCCACTGTTCAGTAGTGGCAAGATGTCAATTCGGGCGGAAACAGGGTGTTTTGAGAATGCTGCTTTAGAAGTGGAAATAGGCTTTTTGAAGGCACTCTTTGAAGTGCATTTAATTGTTAATATTTCCGGTTGAGATGAATGGTTGGCTGATTTTATCCTGCACAAAACACTTATAACGTTTGCATTTAAAAAACTGGACTTTTTTCGGATGGTGATAAAAAAACTTAAGACAGATAATTGCTTTTGATAAATTTCCCATGGAAGGTAATTATTTAAGCTTACTGGCAAAAAATTCTACGCCCATTCGAGCGGCTTAACATTCGCCATGGTGGACGAAAACATGCGTGTAGGCATTTTTTGGAGTTCTTTCTTCGTTTTTTTTTATCAATTCTTCCTCAGTTTTTGCGACAAAATTGTTGGAGTAGATCTTACGCTTCAGGTTGGCCCAAAAATTCTCGATGGGATGCAGCTGGAGGACGTTGGGCGGGTTCGTCGACTTGGGTACCACATCGATATTCAGCCGCTCCATCTCCTCCAACGATCGCTTCGAGTAGTGGCCCGTCGTCAGATCCGGCCAGAACACCGCGTCTTCGCCTTTATGATATTTCTCGATAAACGACGCAACTTCCGGCAGGCATTTCGTACTATAAATTACCCCGTTCACGGCCAGTCCGGAGTGAAAGAAGAGCGGCTTTGACACCTTCTTGGGGAACTTGGTGTGTGAAATGAACTCACGAGCTCACTTTCTTCGTGGGGGAAGTAAAATACGAAGTGCCCTGCCAGTCGTTGCCATCCAGGGTGAGATTGGTCTCGTCGTTCATCACCACCGGCACGTCACGATTCGCCGGGAAAATCGAGTTGACCATCATATTCAGCCACTGACTGACGCTGCGTCATTGCCTGCAACTCCGACATCAGTGAACGCGACTTCCGCCTCCTGTATGTTTATGTTCGCCAGGTACTTTTTCATTGATTGGCCGGTTGAACCGACTTTCCGGCTAGCGCACGCAGCGATTAGCCACTTTCCCTCGGTCTTCCTCTTCAGCAACCTTTGGAGCTTCTTGTCGCTCAGGGTCGGCAGCCGTCCGGACTGGGCTTTCTTTCGATGCTCTGATTGTTGTCGAATAGTGCCAAGATGTTGTAGATCCCGGAATGGGCGTTTCCGGCGTCCACAAAGTGCCGCACGATGCCCGTTTTCGACGCGGAGGGGTGTTGTTCTTTGTACGCGCACACTTCTGAACGGAGTTGCTTCACTGTTTTTGCCATCTAACCGTGATGACCGTTCGACTGATAGAGCTGTCAAATTTTGTCTGCTGACTCATGGGTTACTATGATTGATGCTGCATGGGTAGTTTCGTCAGTGCCAGGGCAAGGTAAACCCTTAAAATTCGTTAATTTTTGTCCATTTTTTTAAATGCAAATGTTAAGACAGGTTGTTCTTAACGGTCTTGTGAGCACTCGGAGTTTTTGAGCGACAGGTGTTGAAAACAATCGGAGAAGGAAGGAGTCTGGATGCAGAAGATGAACCATGAGCTCGCGCAACTCGATAACAAACCCAGTATTCGTAAGGTGGTCAAATTTGGACGCATACGCTGGTCAGAACATGTTCCGAGAATGCTGGGCAACTATCCTGCGAATATGCTGAACAACGAGCAAGAGAGTACAAGTGCACTCGGGATTGAAGAGAAGAATCCATGCACTGAAAGTTAATTTTAGTTCATATTACAAAATCGAAGGTAATACTCACAAATCCATTCGTTGTTTTCTGCAACGAAACTGATTTGTTCTTTTTATGAAGATATTTTCGTAATAAATTGCACTGCGCAACTGTCAAAAGCACGAAGCTTTTGTTGACATAGAAAGAACATTCGTGCATTGTACGAAAACAATAAAAAGAGCTAAGAATATTTGGTCACTAATTAAAAAGAAACGTCTCTTTGGTGGTTGCATGAAGGACTGATAGATCTACTTTATCGACTCAAAATGTAATTGACAAAAAACGCAACCACGTTGAGTTGTCCAGCGTTTTTTTAATGTTTCAGAACCTAAATATTTGGAAAATGCTGATTCTGATTCCGTGGTCGATATCATTAGGCCACGCTGACTCGTGAGAACGTGTTTGTTTCATGAGCATAAAGTTATAGCTCTCGACAGCGTTTTAATTTTTATTTTGGGGTAGATAAATTATTCCCGCCCATACCAGCAAGAACACCATCAAGCATGAGTACGGTATAAAAGAGAAACAGCGATTGGCCAATCATCACGAAGTTCATTTCGTGCATTTTACAAAAAGGTGTAATGATAGCATTTCACAAGATAAAAAGCATTATGAATGTTTCATACAATATACGAGATATTTGTTCTATGTACAGAATCTATGTTTACGAAACGCGTGAAAGCTATTTTACGAAAATAAATTTTCAGTGTGAACACGTTGGAGGGATATGGGGTATCAGGTAATGTTATAAATGACGTAATAAATAAACAAATTATACGAGGAATAGGAGGCGGAGGGTCCACTAAAGATATCGAACAGGATATTCTCTCGTTCCATCAATGGCAAGAGTCACTTTGGCTTTCGAATTAAACCACTCCATTACAAATAGTAGATTATAAACCCCAAAACCAAATCCCAGACAGCTTGTTCTCTGAATTGTTAAACATTTTACACGATTAGACCAATGTTTTGATCAGACGATCATAATTTCTTTTTTTGAAAAATTTGAAACAATTAAGTTTGTTTCGCTTTGGTAAACCAATGGGAATGTCGGCCAAATGCTGCAAACTAAATATAAATTACAGCATCAGTAACAGTGAAGTATATTCAGTTGACGCAAGCAACACGCGTTTATAACTCCATTATTACAAAAAAAAAACATTTTGCGAAATCTTTATAGAATCAAGGGCCACTTAACTTCCATAACCGCCTCTTTACTGTTGGTTGAAATCGGTTCAAATCGATTTTTTGAAAAGACTTTTTGTATTTTTTATAAAGTAAAACACCAACACCTTTTGTGAATGGCCCTAATGAAAACCTTACTGTTGGTTTATTTCGGTACAAATGAGCTCTCGACCTTTATTTTTCCTTCTCATTACCTCAAAGAAGAAAACTAACCATCATACTTTTTCAGTGGCACCAACAGCATCTGCGGAGGGGGTTCAAATTGTTTACCAAGCCCCATCACACTTTGTGAGTTGCCCCAATAGCGGCCTCACTGTTGGTTCAAATCAGAACTAATATTTAAATATATTTTTATTCAGCTCACTGAAAGTTTATTTTAGTTAATATTACTGAAAGTTTATTTTAGTTCTTCACTGAAAGTTTATTTTAGTTAATATTACAAAATCGAAGGTAATACTCACAAATCCATTCGTTGTTTTCTGCAACTAAACTGATTTGTTGTTATTATGAAGATACCTTCGTAATTAATAGCACACATTCGTGCATTGTACGAAAACAATACAAGAGCTACGGATATTTTGTCACAAATTAAAAAGAACCGTCTCTTTGGTGGTTGCATGAAGGACTGACAGATCTACTTTATCGACTCGAATTGTAATTGACAAAAAAAAGCGCAACCAGTGGAATTGATCCTTATTTTTTGGAAAGTGCTGATACTGAATCCGTGGTTGATCTCACTACGCCATGCTGTCTCGTGAGAAGATACTCATAAATGAAGCGACAGCGCTTTGATTTTTATTTTGGGATGGATAAAATATTACAACCCATCTCAGCAGCAACACAATTTAGTATGTGTACGGTAAAAGAGAAGCAGCGATTGTACAAAAAGGTGTAATAATAGAATTTCACCAGATAAAAACCAATATGAATGTTTCATACAATATACGATACATTTGAGCTATGTACAAAATCTATGTTTTCGAAACGCGTGAAAGCCACTTTACGAAAAAAAAATTTCAGTGTTAAAACCAAATAATTGAGAAATTATCTGAAGACAAAGATAAACAAGAATTCAGCGTACCACTTACCAAAACGAACCCTGCGGTCAACTAAATCCTTTTATCCAAGAGATTTCTCGTGGAAAAGCAGAGTATTTCTTGGCATAATCATGAAACAAATCTACTTACTCCCCACTCTCTCGATCAGTGCTGTAAATAGTCATTTAGACCCAATGCACTAAATTTGCCAACAATTCGTTCCAGAAACCGTTTTTTACAATAGCACGTATGTTGAAATTGTTGTGCTTGCTTATTTTCATAAATTTGGTTCACAATGTATTGTTCTAACTGTAAAACCTAAGACGTGGGAGCGCAATATTAATGAGATTCATCATTGAACATCCCAAATTCATAATTGAATATCATTTGAATATAACGTTGAATATAACATTTTCTATATACCAGTTAGGGCAATGCACTGTAAGACAAAGTGTTAGAATGTGTCAAGAGCTACAATTTTATCGTACATCATATTCATAAATTCAGCTGTTGAACCAAGTTATCGCTAAATTTATCCAATCGCACGAAATGACTCTTACAGCACTGCTCTTGATTCAGCGTGGGATGAATTTAGGTTCACCGAGAGCAGTAATGTTTTTGGATTTGTCAGAGATAGCAAGTAAGTTTCATATCGTTGAATACGTTGAACATGATCTTATCTCAAAATTTCGACAGTGAATTCTGTTCATTGTTGTGCTGTTCAGTTGTAGTGTAGAAAATTTAACCCAAAGACTCTAACATGAATAACCGTTCAGCTCCGATGTCACCAAAGGCAAAAATTCATCATTTCCTCACCGCGACAGACAGCTGCATCTCGGCCGGTTATTAAAGGTTCAAGACCATAGCCGCTGAAAGGTTGCCAAGAAACGGAATAAACTATTTGCAATTTATTTTTCTTAGCAATGCCACCCACCCCCTTCCCACCCGCTCAACTTCATCTAAACCATCGTGATGAAGGTGAACGATCGCGCGAACGGCACTCTCGTCGATGGAGAAGCCCGGTCATTTGTCCTTTCCCACAACCAATTTACGCTTATCAAACTCTCAGCTAGTACCTACATAGGCCTACGATTGCAGCCGCTTCAATCGCTTTTGATGTCGAGCGCCCCATTTGGCCGCGTTGAGGTAATGGGTAAATTTCGCACAAATAAGACTGGAGCGAAGGCCAAATTTAGGCATCGCTTAAAGTGATCTGCGCGCCTGATCGAGATCAAGACAAAAAGGGGTAAAAGATGCCATGCCTATAGTAGGAATGCCTTCTAAGCACAGCTGCACATCTACAGCTTCGTACGGATAGGGAGGCCTGTGTCAAAATTTGTGCCCGCGTGACGCAGGTCAACGACCAGCGACAATGAGAATCGGTGCTCCGCGCGGTGGCAGCTGACATTCGCCAAAAATCTATGCACAAGGAGGCAATTTTTTTTTTGGAAATGAAGACCTCTGTTTATGCGACCCGCAGGCACTGGCATCAATGTGTGCGCTATTAGGTAATAGAGGGCCACGGCGAGTTGAAGCGGGGAGAGAGTGTTCGCGAGGATCTTGCGCAAATTTGACACCTGGGCGGTCAATGAACTCCGAACTTATTTGGCATATGTGCTTCGTGCTCTATCAGATAGCGAAAGAATCGCATTCAGTGCCAGTAGCAACAGAGTGAGAGAGAAAGAGAGAGAGGGAAGAGAGAGGGATCCGGTTTCAAGTTTCCCTTTCGTTTTGAGCAATCAGATTTTTTTTCGGTGATATAATTGCTAGATTATGGCGATGGGTTATGCTGTTCTCGTGTTTGAATAAAGTGTTGGCATCGTTAAAAGCGGACATAAGAGATGCTAAGAGAAAGAGTGCTATGATGCCTACTGTGGTAGGCATTAGCTGTTTGGTTTTTATATTTGCGAAATTCGAACCTTTCCGCTGGATTGGATGGGATGTTGATTGTTTTGCATACACGCAGCGATACGAACTACAAATTGCTTTGGGTCTCTTTCTGTTTAATTTTGATGCTAAACATTTTCGCTATTAGTGCACTGATTTTACTTTGATTAAGCTATATCCGAACGTTCACATTTCCAAAATCACAATCCGAAATCCAAGTTATGAATGTAAGATTTGAATCTTAAATATTGTGAGAGCCCGTTTCCCCTTGAAGACGGTTCCGCTGGATTCATTTTTACATTCCAATACATTACTTTACAATAAAACCAATTTCAAAAATATCCGTTCTTGAAATGGGTCAAAAATCTACTCCAGAGTTTTTACGGATTTATGTGTGTATATACTCAATCTAACACCAACTGGCCTGCAATGGCATTTCACATACAATAAACCCCACATGTAAACATTACCGATATCATTTGGATAGGGTACTTCCAGATTTAGAATCTTCAAGTTTCCAAACCAGGCACCTATTTAGTATAATTTGAAAATTGTTTTTTATTAGGTATACATTTATAATCTGATGGATCTCACCAAAGGCAGCTTCCGAAATAATACTACCTTATTCAGTCGTAAGCATCTCCTAAACTGTCAGAGATGAAGAAGTGATTCAATTCGTCCGTTTTTCCACGTAAACTGGAGTAAAGCTTGATTCACTTAAGGCCAAAAACGCAATATAAACGGAAACGGAACGAAATCGGCAAGTTTTACAGCTGTCACAAATTACGTTGACATTTCCAATTGGAATCAACTAGGATCTAATAATTTTTCTATCCGAAAAGCAGGTTTAGTCAGATTGGGCTCTTCCGCTGCCGCTTCCGTTATCACTGCGTTCGAGCCTTTAGTATTTGGGCGCACGAAATGAGACATTTCCTTGCCAAAAAAGTTCATAAAAAGCGATTTCATTTCTCTGGAAATTTATTGAACTGCAAAGGGAAGAAAACAATGAAAAATTATTCATCAGCATTCCGGATGTATTCTCGGACATTTCGCTTAACACCACCCAACATTTTTTGCACAGTAGAGCAGCTAACTTGATTTGCTGTCTTATTTCATCACTTCTACAAATCAAATGATTTTTTGATTGTTTTGCCACATTTCTTCAGTTTGTTTTTGAAAATTGCCCAATATTTTTAGATGAGGGGTGGTAGCTCATTAAATTATCCGGCCCGTCTCCATGCAATCCCGAAAAAGCAAAAACCGATTGCCTGTCGATCTGCCAAATTTGGGAGACGTCTGCATTGATAATCCCAAAACATTGCGATTGATGGAACGGATTGGAGATAATGAAATCATTGGGTGTAGGACCAAGTATCCCGCGGGTGGTACAAAACTGGTAAGCTTGGACATCAATAGAAGCAAAGTTGCCAAAAGACACGAAATGCATCTACGGGGTCTTATTTTTACTAGGTCTTTACAATCTTAGCTTTAGATGGATAAGCGTATTTATATTGTATTATAAGACTATTATATAGCATACCACTGAACGTATTATTCTATGAATTTTAGATTTCAACCTCAATTTCATTGAGCGAGGTAAGTCGCTATAATCTTGGCAAATTATTGCCAGACTTTTGGTTCAAATGCCCAAAGTCCACCCACAGGCACAAGGAGCATAAACTAATCTTTCTAGCATCTATGCTTCCAACGATAAAATACAAATTATCTTATCTTATCTAATCTACATGGAAGCGTTTGGAACGGGAGGTCCACGCTTTCTTCCTTCCCTTGATTGGAAGTAGTAATACGATTTTACTCAATTTCTTGGAATCCTCTCTGCAGCACATGCTTCGCAGTTGGCCTGGCCATTGACAAGAAAAATGATGTATTCAAGCACAAAGCTATCAGTTGTACATGAGAGCGTACCAACACGTTACTTTTGCCTGTTGAGGTGGCGGATTCGTCCGTGCCTCGACCTACCCCGCAGTGGGATGTTAGGCAAAGGTAACGCCGTTGGTTCGAGTACTACTTTGCCCATGCCCTTTCGCTCAATTTTCAATACTTTCTATTAAAAAAACATAAACTTTGCCAAAGACGCTATTGCTCTAGCTCCATTATTTAGGGAGCTATCAGTTGTGAGCGTTAAAATCGACTTGTTCAGTAGTTAAGATGAAGTTTTTCATCGTTGGTTTGTAATTAATGTCATGCGATCTCGATGGATTAACAACAATCTACAGATAAAAGTTACGTTGCTTAACCTTTAGATATGCAACCAGCAATATTCAAACGCAGCTCACTACGTGGTGAGTGAGTGTGCACCTGCAAATATATGCAAGATTCGCATGCGTATATGTCCGTTAGCTTCGTGCATTGCTTCTGACCAACAAATAGCTGCTTTCTTCATTGTACTGATCTTAATTTTATCATTAACTCTTTTCTCTTATTTTATGATGCGGAATTTCCAACGATAACCGTCCGGGAAAGTACATATTTGTCATACTAGTGTGCAGAACTCGTTTAGAAGCACTTTCGAAATCCATTTCGTTCCAAAACAAGATAAGTTCTCAATTTTTCAAATTGTTTAACTATGACGGAGAAAAAAAAGTCCTTTTCGGTCAAAAGCACAGTATACTCCCATTGAATGAACAAAAACAAATAATTCCAAAGGTCTTACTGCTTTGAGCTTCATAATTTGTGCATATGTTGAAATTACGTTGCTCGATATTTGTTTTTCATTCGTTAAAGAGTTGCATTTGGTTGTCAGGTAAATTTGCTTACGCTCGTTTTTTAAACACAGTTTTCACACACTAAACACATAACTCATACATTTTATTCAACATTCGTGCTGCTGTGATCAGCAAAATGCACGCATTACATCTTATCCGTACAGCCAATCGCTGCTCCTCTTCTATCGTACCCAAACATGTTGGAGTTTTTGCTATGGCGGCTTACCTAGAAATAAAATTAAATGTGTCACACGATGCGTGTGGTAGATTTTAACTTCATCTTCATTTATCTCTCCAATTCTCACGGATCACCACAGTCTAGATAGATAAACCACGGATTTAGTAGCAGCCAAGAGGTGAGTTGCTTAGAACAGTGTGCCAGGCACGCCGTAGTAGAAAATCTTATACCGTAACGGAACATGTGAGGGTATAACCTGGCAGCTCTGAAAAATTAACGTTGTAAATTGTTGTGGTATGGTTTCGATTTGTTTGTTTCGTCATGCAAGAAACATAAGTATAACATTTGAGCTATGAGTTTGTTGAAGCAAAATCTTGCGTGGAACAATGGATGAGATGAGTGATAAAATAATATGTCGTGACATGCTACTACTTCGAACTTTTAGCAAATTGAAAGCGGAATATGGAACCATCACATCTATATCAGAAGAATTGTGAAAATGCAAAACCACTGCAGCCAATCGCTGGGTCAGCTAACCATCGAGAGGATCCGAATGATTGAAGAAGACATGCGGATCATGACTGAACACCTTCGTGAAGAAGCTGCAGCTGGTGGAACTCCACTAAAAGATATTAATGGAGCAACGTAAGCAGGAAGCCCGGATAAATTTCAGATTCTAAGCAAAGAAGCTCCTCGATCTCGCCGATATCATGCACAAAAAATGTATGAAGTATTTCTCAATCTCAACAGATTATTGAGGACTCGGCTCTTGATGCCTTATTGGAGCAGCTGAAAATCTTTGAAAAACTTTTGTTTTTTCTAAGGGAAAGTTCCGAGTGGAGGCGTTGTGCCCTATTTGCCAAACGGTTGGGCAAATACTGAAGTTGTCGTTTTTGATGGACGAGTAAGGAACTGGTACATTTATAGCTTGACCAGGCATCAATAATGTTCATTTCCGAATGCCAGAATGTTTTTCAAGGAAACGACGTCAAACACAGAAAATGTCGACAGACAGTGAAAATGTTGAAAATATTTGTCAAAGCTTTGAATCAGCCGGGAAAACCAACATGCAGAGAAGAGGGATAAATCAATCATAAATATACAACAGTTTGTTCCAGTTCCAGTGATAAGCTTCTCGAGCCCTATTTCTGATTACATTCATAACTGAAAGTTGCTGTCTCAACATAAGATTATAAAAAACGCGATTTCCGCAACAAAAATCTTGATCGAGACCAAAAACGCATGCAAAAATTTTGCACAGCAAAACAAAACAATCGTCTGGTTGCCATGCGTAGCCAGAACATAACTATTGAACCATAGACTAACTCTAAGACCAGTAGGTCCCATACAAAAACGATTTTTTTCTTGGCTCAGTCAGTGCTAGCACATCGGTCCCAAGCTCGGCCCCAAGCTCAATTATGCGCCCCTTATAATGAACTCACACGAACTCACTCTCAAATATTCTGTCAAAATAACACAGCAAATCAAAACAAAGGCGCAAATATGTACAGCAAGGTGCTGACTTCAAGGTGTATTTCTGACCAAGGGGTTCTACAACAGTGAACCAATTTCAAATCGCTAGTTGCATATTGATTGTTGATTGAACTGTCAAATAACCATTACACACACGGGTATCGTATCACCTAGAGGCACTAAAAAAATGGGCACAAGAAATATAGTGCTGAGCGACTTACCCCGCCTTTGGGAGTAGCTCTTCCCAATAGAACAAGATCAATTCGCAAATCAGAAATAAAATAACAATGGAATCTCTTGCTCTGTTGCGCTTTGTTTTTGAGGTTCGTTATGAGTCGATAAAGCAGACCAAATCATATCAATATACATATTTTTTGTCTATTAATCGATTTTCTGATGTTTTTGACTTATTGGATCTTCAATTACACTCTTTATTACCGTATTGAGTGTTGAAAATACTGGAACATGTTGTCACATAAAGCCCGATTCAAAGTAAATTCGGACGCATTCAAGTGATCCTAACTCAAGAGTTAAACAACATACACGGTTGGTCAAAACGTCAAACAAAAGGGTTTATATTCAGCTTTCAAACAATATACGACAAGTTATTACATTTCACCGTTTCGAACGAATTGTCGCACTTTACTTGTCATCGATGCCATCATGATCTGCACAGTCACTGGTGACACTGTACCGGCGAACTTATTCCACTTCAAACGCAGTTGTTGTGCATTTGTCATTTCTTTACCGCATTCTCGAAGTTTTCGCTTGACATTTGCCCAATATTTTTCGATCGGTCTGAACTCAGGGCAATTCGGAGGATTATTCTCTTTGGCGACGAAATTAACATTGTTTGCAGCATACCATTCTAGTACCTCCTTAAAGCAGTGGCAGCTGGCTAGATCCGGCCAAAACATAACGTTCGTCTTTGTATTGCCGAATGAAGGGTAAAAGCCGCTTTTTCAGACACTCTTTTATGTAAACCTTCGACGTCATTGTGTGAGATGTGTTGAAAACCTTGGTTTTAAGGCCACAACTGCAGATTCTTTGCCAAATCATTAGTTTCCGAGCAAACTTATCAGTAAAAATAAATTTATACCTCGAAGGGACATCCCCACGACCAGTTACCAAGTTAAATTTTCGGCATTTGTTGATAATCCATTTTGACATATGTTTCGTCATCCATTAAAATGTACCAACAAATTTCGTCAAAACTCATTCGTATAGTGATCGTGCTCGCTTTTTGGCCACTAAATTTTGTTTCAGGGAGCGATTCGGATGTTCACTGGCACAAAAAGACTTATATTCTTCTCTTGAAAGGATGTTACGCACGTTGGAAAAGTTGGAATCGTATGTCTTTGCCAAATCACGTATGGAGACACCTGGGTTGCCTTTAACGTACCTCAACATCTTTCTCCTCAGCTCTTTGTCCCTAGTGCCAGTTTTATGATAGATGCGCTGTGTTCTATCCACACTCAGAGTACCTTTGTAACGTTTGATTACAAGACACACCGTTGACTTTGGGAATTTTAACACTTTTGCTATTTTTGAGGCAAACCACGAAGGATTCTTTAGACGTTTGTGCACAATTAATTTTCATTTCTCAATTTCCACGATCCGTAATTTAGAGCTGACGTCGATCAATCGAGAAAAACTTTTCACCAATTTCTTCGTCAATGAAACATCAACAAATGCGTGTCAAACGGTTTTTGTTCCAACTACCAGGGACGTGGTAGTGTATTAAACCGTGCGTCCAAATCTACTTTGAATCCAGCTTGAGCCATACACTGAAAAAAATCTTGCAGTAAAAACTACGGTTTTACCAAACTATGCCTATGTTCAAAACTACAGGTGAAAATTGTTGGTGTTTGCGCTTAATTTATCCCTCGAAATGCTGTGCCATGGCTACGTGGATTTTTGACGTAGACTACGTCTTACGGCATGGTAGGGTGTCAAATGAAAATCTAAAATTTTGCGACCGTCACGAAAAACCGTACGTTTTGCACGCGAATAACTCAAATAATCTACGATAGATTTACATGATTTCTTCTTCAATCGGTCGGAAATTTTACCGCGCTCCAATTCAATTGTCAAACATTATTCGCAAACAATAGTAAACTATTGAAAATAACGCAAATATAAGGTGATGTCTTATAATGTCATTTCGCAGAGTAAATTTACCGAATTTCCTACCACAGATTTCAAATCGAAGCAAGGAACGTCTTGCTTCATCTTCTTCTTCTTTGTATTAGAGATAGACTTTAACCAATCATGTTACTCTTCTCTCCATGTACGTCTCGCATGCAGCTGAGAACGGCAAACGCACACTTAGGAAAATTTTACCTCAGTCGTTTGGCAGCATTGAAGCTGTGCGGAGGGAGCGCAGGGAGCTGGTCGCAGGGAGCTGGTCGCTGGGAGCCGGTCGCTGGGAGCTGGTCGCAGGGAGCTGCTTCAAGGCTCCACCAAACTGCAGCGTTTTCGAAGTCGCGGCGAAACAATCGCCACGAAGAGGTAATATGGCGGCATGCACAAAACCGACGCGATTGTGCGCCTCATAATCTGCCATTTTGCCTCATCGCGACGATCGCTGTTGGGAGAGCCTTGATATTCACACCAGCTGCACGGAATCAGCTGCTCTGCCAGCTCGCTGCCGTACAAACGAAGGTTCCACCAGCAGCAATTTTTTACGCGGCAAATCGCGGTGGAAAATCGCCGCTGTGAGATTACATGGCAGCTTATGGGAGCGCACAAACCGACGCGATGCGTTTTTAATCGCGTTGGTTTGTGCGCTCTATGCCGCCATGTAATCTCACAGCGGCGATTTTTCCACCGCGATTTCGCTGCCGCGGTGGCAAAAATTGCTGCAGTTTGGTGGAGCCTTCATTTGTACGGCAGCGGAGCTGGTGCAGAGGCAGCTGATGGTCACGTAGCAGCTGGTGGTGTAAGTATCAAGGCTCTCCCAAACAGCGATCGTCGCGATGAGGCAAAATGGCGGATTACGAGGGCGCACAATCGCGTCAGTTTTGTGCAAGCCGCCATCTTACCTCATCGTGGCGATTGTTTCGCCGCGACTTCGAAAAAGCTGCTGTTTGGGGGAAAGCGTCCTTGGGGGCGCGCAGCAGTAAGCAGTAGGTGGAAAGAATCTGTCCTTTTGAGGACAATAAATTCAAATAAAAGAGTTGTTTATTCAAGAATGAACTAATCTTAAATTAAGTTCGGTGCCGTCGGTAAAAATTTCACCCAGCTGGTTGGCGCTATCCATTAATTGATAATCTGTCCTTTTCAGGACAAGCAATTGAATCAAAAGAGTTGTTTATAAAAGAATTAATCTTTTATTTCGTTGGGTTTGTGCACCTTATATGCTGCCAATTCGTTCGCCGCAACTGCAAAAACGCCTGCATGGAGGGCGAGTTGTCGGGAAAATTTTGGCTGGTTGGCGCAACCCGCGATGAATCAATAAATCAATAAATGCTACCAGATACAAATCCATCTTTGCTACTGTCAATTTAATATTCTCAGCTTGAGAGTTTGTTTGATTGGGATTTACGTTTCAAATTGTCAATTGGCAGCCAGTGGTATTAGCAAAACTTGTTTTCCCTTCGTCGCATACCTTAAACCACATAAATTCCTTATCACGGACACAGTTTTCGATGTTGAACATGATATTCCGAACCTACATTCTCTGTAAATTCCAATTAGTAGTGTGTTATAAACAGTTGTTCTGTTGTGTTAACGATTCGCGTTGGACAGAGTCCTACCTCTAGGAAGAAAAACGTTTTGAGAAACATAGTGAAAGTGAGAATGCCTAACCGATTTGATCCAGAACGCTTGCGCAGATTCAGGAAGCGCATAAAGAGCGAACATACGGGAAATCCTCCGAAATCATTCCAGTTTTACCAAGCGACACGATCGGTCGTGTTTTTCGCTCCCTCGCAGTAAAAGTTTTTTCTCCCGTTTTTCCCCCTCGCCCGCTTTCTCGCGATTGTGTGTTCGGTTCGCGACCTATCGCCTGCGCTTGCTCATCTTTTGGTGGTGGCAAAGCAGAAAAAAGTGCTTCAAAGTTCGGAAACATTTCCCGAAACATTACCGCAACCGGGCAGCTCCAAGCGGCTGCGCCACGATGACGCCGATCCAGTGGATCGCAACGCTCGTCTACTAGCGAGCAATCAATTCGCCGTACTGAAACCTCAAAAGGTGCTTCCCATCAGGCGCCAACAACATGGAAACTACCGGGACCAACTCTATCTGGTCCACATTGAGAAGGGTTCCGTCACGATGGCGGAACTAATGAAAACACGGGCCCTTTTCGACATCATCGTCGAGTGGGACCGGTATCGTCCGCGACAGCACGACGTGACGCAATGTGGCAACTGCCTTGCGTTCGGCCATGGAACTCGCAACTGCCACATGAAGCCGCGATGTGGCAAGTGTGCCGGAGCCCACAGTACCAACGATTGTGCCCCGATGGACTGAAGTGCGCAAATTGTGGCGCAAACCATGAGAGCAGCAATCGTACCTGCCCCAAACGTGCTGAATTTTTGGCGATCCGCAAGAAGTCATCTACCAAGTCTCGGCCTGCTCAACGCCGTCCACCACCTCCGTTGAACGAGGAGAATTTCCCGTCGCTTCGGTATCAGGTGCCAAACCTACCGCCGATCCTATTGAATCACCGCCAAGCAAACCGCCCGTCAGCTTCCGTCCATCATCGTTTCGCGGCAGCCGCCGCCGCTCCCAAATCGACTCCTCCTCCAGGCTGGGGCAATGCGAGTCGCAGTACCTTCACGCAACCACCCGTCGATGAACAGCTCTACAACTCGGAGCAAATGGTGGAGTTCGTGCAAGAGCTCTATCGCCAACTACGTTCCTGCCGCTCCAAGGAGGAACAGCTCAAAGCCGCCACATCCGTGACGATGACGTTCATTACTAAGTATGGACCGTAAACACACCATAAACATCATAAATTGGAATGCTTGTTCCATCCGGAACAAAACAGTAGAGCTCGGTGACTTCCTTAACAGGAAGGCCATCGACATCGCCATTGTCACCGAGACACACCTCAAACCGGAAATCAGCATATTCATCCCTGGATACCGGATTGTGCGACTGGATCGTAGCGGCTCTAGTGGAGGAGGAGCTGCGATTGCCCTGCGCTACAACATCAACTGCCATCTGCTTCCGAGCTTTCAGCTGCAGACTATCGAAGCCATCGGAGTCGAAGTCGAAACTACCGTCGGCCCAATCACCATCATCGCGGCCTATTGTCCCAAACAAGCCAGTACCAACAACGGAACAACAACGGCTCTACGAAACGACATCCGTAAGCTAACTCGGAGGCAGGGGCAGTTCATCATCGCCGGCGACATGAATGCGAAACACGAAACATGGGGAAACACCCGGCGGAATCGGAACGGAATTATTCTACAGGAGGACCTGCAAGAGGGACATTACACCGTCCTGGGCCCGGATACTCCCACCCGGTTGAGCTGATCCGGGGTCCATTCGACAATCGACATCTTTCTCACCAACATGGGGAACAACATCGCCCAACCGACCGTACACCAGGAGCTCAGCTCGGACCACTATCCGGTGATGGTCGAAGTTGGCTCCTCGGTCAACCGGCATCGTATCACCAGACGGAACTACCATCGCGCCAGTTGGGAAAGGTTCCGACAACACGTTGACGACAATATCGATTTCGACATGCGCCTTGATTCGGTTGATGACATCGATCAACAACTGCAGAGCATCGAGCAAGCGATCTCCCAGGCCCGGGAGCAACATGTACCGGTGATTGATCAGGTGAGTGACTCTGTACCCATTGATAGACCCACTAAAGATTTAATACAACTGCGAAACGCCATTCGAAGGCAATACCAGCGAACTGGTTTGCCAACGCTCAAACGTCACTGTAATCGAGTGACCAAAATTATCAAGGCCAGAATGGTGGACCTTCGAAATAATGATTTCGCTGACAAAATTCGCTCTCTCCCAGATTGTGCTAAGCCGTTCTGGAAGATGACAAAAATTTTGAAAACTAAGCCAAGGCCCATTCCACCGTTGATCCCACTAGACGTCAATGACTCAAGGGATCGGTTGATAACACCTGCAGAGAAGGCTGATGAGATAAGTCAACACTTCGTCAGCTCCCACAATCTCGGTCAAAACATCGTCAGTCCACACGAAGCTGCCGTTAGCGCGCTTATAACTAACATCGACCAAAGTCCTAACGACTTCTCCGAAGATTTGGAGATCTCAGCTGACGAATTGTTGACTTATATCAAGACCTCTAAGAACATGAAGGCCCCCAGTTTCGACAACATTTTTAACTTGGAGCTCAAGCAATTGAGCCCCCAGTTTTACAACCATCTGGCGGTGGTGTTTAATCAATGCCTCCGTCTTGGCTACTTCCCATCGTGCTGGAAGTCAGCCAAAGTCATCCCCATTCGGAAACCTGGGAAAGATCCTTCATGTTCCAAAAGCTACAGACCAATCAGCCTTCTCTCAGGTCTATCTAAACTGTTTGAGAAAGCAATCTACCGTCGGCTCCTAACATCTGCTGACGAGCTCAATATCCTGTTGGATGAGCAGTTCGGTTTCCGTCATGGTCGCTCAACAGTCCATCAACTTAATCGAGTCATGAACATCCTCAGGCGGAACAAGTCTGTTTCGAAAACATCCGCTACGGCCCTTCTCGATATCGAGAAGGCCTTCGATAATGTGTGGCATGATGGCTTGGTGTACAAGCTCAAGCGATACAATCTTCCAATCTTCCTGGTGAAGATTATTAAAAATTATCTCTCTGACAGGACATTCCGTGTTTCGTTGCATGGTGCAGTTTCCGGTAGTCAGGAGATCTCTGCCGGTGTTCCACAGGGAAGTATATTAGGTCCATTTCTGTTCAATCTATTCACCTCGGATATACCCCCGCTCCCTGAAAATGGATCTCTATCGTTGTTCGCCGACGATACCGCAGTCGTCCACAATGGTAGGGTAATAAGAGCGCTTGCCGCGAAACTGCAGCGAAGCCTGAATGTTCTGTCAGAATACTTCACTGAATGGAAGATTTGTATCAACGCAGCGAAAACCCAGGTCATCCTGTTTCCACACTCTAATTCTCCCAGACTTGTCCCGCCTGAGAATTGTAAAATAAGCCTGAACAACACAACAGTGGAATGGACCAAATCAGCTGTCTATCTTGGTGTCACTCTAGACAGCAGGCTTATTTTCAGGGATCAGGTTGACAAAACTGTCACAAAATGTAATACTCTGTTGAAACTACTGTACCCATTGATCAACAGAAGGTCTACATTATCCCTTAAAAATAAGCTTGCTGTCTACAAGCAAATTATACTTCCGGTCATCGAGTATGCAATGCCAATCTGGGAGAGTTGTGCAAAAACACATCTCCTGAAACTTCAGAGAGTACAAAACAAGTTCCTCAGGATGATAATGAACACCCTCCGAGGACAAGAACATCTGAGGTCCACCGTCTGGCCGAGATAAAAATGCTCGACGATCGTTTTAGTGAGTTCTATCAATCGGTACAGGGCACGCTGCCTGACATCGGATCACCAGATCATCCGGAATCTGGTTCCCACCCCTAGGATTTTCAAATTGTAGTTTTAGTTGTAGATTAGGTAGGTTATCAAATTTTAAAATTAACAATGCCCCAAGGGCCGAACTGAATATTTCATGTAAAACATAAACATTTTAAACACAACAAACACAAACAATTAAACAAAGCTGAAGAGCCCAATGGGCTGAAACACTTTAGATGGTAAATTAGAATATAAGACAAACAATGAAAATAAAGATCAATTTTACTACTAAATCCTCCGAAACGACCATGCACCGATGCCGAGCGAGCTCGTAGTTATCGGGCGAAATTGAAAGCAGCAAGAGGTAATGCGTTGCCAACAACTAGTTGGGACGCTGGAGAAGGTTCGAGGTAGGAAATTGGTATCTTTTAAATTAAAATCAACTTGACAAATTGCATGTCGTCATTGGGCTCCCTGTCTTAATAATTTTCAACATATTATTGATTGTAATCTGGTGATGACATGCGCAGCATGCTTTTACTGCATATGAACCTTCACATGATATCGATACAACTAATGCGCTGAATATGACAAGAAAACCATAGACCATATTTTTGGTACGCATTTAACCTTATATTCCCAACTATGGCCAAATGTATTCATCACATAGTAAAATGTAGAATATAAAAGTTTTCAATGGAAAAGTAAGAGTGAGCGGTTGTGTATTTTTCGAAGGGCTTATTCATACCAACACCTATATAACTAAATGAATATAGTGGGAATTTTAATGTTTTGAAATGGAATGGCCGATTGATCATATGAGAAAGTCATTTAGTTTTTATAAAGAAGCTTTATATTTCGTATAGTATACCGAATATAGCTGAATGCCCAATGCGATAATATAAATAAATGCCCGGAGCAATGAAATAAATTAACTTTACTAAAATTCGTTCGAACAAGTATCCTTAATGATATCCATATCCATCGAAAGTTTTCGACTCAATAATGTTTGTTGGTGACTTTTCATGGTCCAGTACAGCAAACGCCTTGTTAAGCATGTCTTAGCAAAGGTATAACTAGTTGAATATCGTTTCTAGCTAAATTATTGTGTGAGTTATAGTTAAAACTGTAATCGTGCGCTACATAATCGACTGAGACAAAGGACATGTACTCTATATACTTGTATATAACCTTATAACAACTGCAAGATAATTTTTGTTATTTTCTGTTTGATAAAACTTTTCTGAACTTTGAACATTTTTAGAGACACTTACACATCTGAAAATGTTGCAATTGATTATAGTGTTTTCATAGCAATCAATAAACCTGTCGGATATCTTCTGATAACGAATTTTATCGTAATTTGAATTCTAGAGTATTTCAATATTTATTATTACCCTTGAAATCCAGAATTTCTAATATTGCATAAATTGCAAATTTTTGATTCTTTGAAGTTGAATTATGCAAAGGCATACTACAGCTCAGATTGTATACAAATGATCCGAATGGTATGGCATTTAAATGGTGAATGTTGAAAAGGAGACAAGGCATCAGTCAAAATATATGTTTGTATGTACGTATTATAGAATTTCCTCCGCTGCCTGTCGTTACTGAAATCCCCAAACGATGCAAAACATTGTTGATGGTTCCGGCGATGGTGAGAATTCCGAGATGCTGGCCATTCAGGCACAGTATGACATACGAATAAACATTAAGTAATGTCAAGCGGTTATGATTATAAGAATGACTAAAACTATCATTGATTTAATAATTTTATTTTCCCTAAACGATCCTCAACTATCTTCTAGTCCTTAAATATAGTCCATCGTAAAACGTGCAACCACAGAGAACAGACATCCAAACTAGAATATATTTCTCAAAAAACTTGTGTAAGGATTCAAATTAAAAACACGTTCAAACACTATTGCCATCTCTCGGGCTGTGGCCACTTGCGATTTTTAATCGATAATGGGTAAGATTCGTTGACCGTGCGGTGAAAGAACTTAACTGCCAAAAAATTTAGTTGATGAATAAGATTTCAAGTTGGTCAATGGGTGGCGATGCCAGTGCCGCCACGCTATTGCCAGTTCATTACGATTATGAAATGGCCGTTAAATTTCTTACACAGTTTTTGAATTTGACTTGGATGTCTGTTCTCTGTGGTGCAACCGTGACCGTGTCATCATTTAAACCAAAGGCCCTTTTTCAGGGCCACCAAATAATATCTCAAGAGCGTACAATAGAATTTTCTTACATACTGGCTTCAAAACGCTGGTCTAAGGTCCCATAAGAGCCACACACGTCATATTATGACAAACTGCTTCTATCGGTAAGGGTAAGCGACCGGCGCGAATAATTGAAACCTTTTTAACGCTTATAATAGCCACACAGAATTTCCTGACATTATAATGCATCACTTGGTTTAACGTAGTCTACGTCGACCGGTTGTGTCTTGTACACAACCCCACTGATTTTTTGCGTGTAGGAACACAAAGAAAAAGTCAACGAAGATAGTCTCCAAATGTTACTTAGGACCTAATGCATTGTTCTGCTGAAATTGTGCAATGGTAAGTACCAGCGCGACGTATCTTTTTTTTAACAAAATTGTCGTATTTCTTTCTATTGTTTTCGTAAAGGGTGGCAACTAAAGTTTTGGTTTTTAGGCCCCTACTCTCAACAACAAACAAACTCAGAGAGAAAGCAGGATGTGTATGTGTTAGCTTTCTCTCCTCTTTCTGCAAGTATTTTTTTGTTTATGCTAGCTCAGTTTGGCTCAAAATGCCGTCGAAACAAGAAGCATTGTACAGTTCTAAGAACTGCGCAGAAACATCAGCAAAATGTATACGGTACAACATTTTAAAAGCAACAATGTTGCGGCTTCGACTGTTTACCATATCCTTAGATCCCCAACAGCTACTCGCAAGCAAGGTTTAGGACCAGCCAAAATTATGAACACAAAAAGACTTCATTCTCGTTCTTGTGCCTTTAAAAATAGTATCTATGTTAGTCTTTTTCTTACAGCTTGAGAAAGAAGTTCGACGTTGGTTTATAATAATAATGGTACCATCTAATATATACGTATCATAAAAAATATGGTAGGTTAAAATGTGGATAAAATAGTTCTATAGCTTTGCTA